>VMDR010003778.1:0-67623 GCA_007922815.1 Macrotus californicus
GGGGGGGGGATTGAGTTTCCAAAACTCTTGCCCCTTTTTAATTGGGCTATGTACATATTTCTTGCCAATTATTAAGAATTCTTTCTATGTTACAGAGATAAACCCTCTTCCTCAACAATGCCTATTTTGTTCATTTTATGTACTTTCCCCCCCTACAAAATTTCTAATTTTTATGTGTTCACATAAGTCTGTCTATTGTTATACTGTTTCAAGTTTGCCAAACAGGATCTCCCTCCCCCTAGATTATAAATATAATCACTTATTTTTCTTGAAGAGTTTTATTGTTCTTTCATTTTTTAAGTGTAATTCGCCCCGAATTTGTTTTTACGTGAAGTGACGCGACACTCCTGTATGTTTTGTTTTTGTTTTCTTACAAACAGACGACTGTCCAGGGCAGCGCACGGCGTGTTAAACGGCCAGCTGTTCGCACGCCTTGCTCTCCCGGACCTCAGGTCTGTTCCTGGGCGTGCGAGGCCCCGCCGGTCTCTCTGCCGCGACAGTCCCTGTGAGTAGGCCCCTCTCATCCGGGCCCCGGAGGACCGAGCCCCCCGCGTCCGGGCTCCTCGTTCTTGACTGTTCCCAGGCATAGAACTCCCCGCCGTGCACACGGGGGAGGCAGAATTTCTGTCACCATAGGCGGGAAAGCAGCCACCGAGGGCGCGGCGCACAGGCGGGAATGCTGATTGCACAGCTTCCCTGGGGGACCGGGCGCAGGAGGCCCAGCAGCGCCCTCTGTCACCCCGGCCTCCGCACGTCCTCCCGCGGCCACAGCGCGCGGGCCGGGCCCTCCCGGGGGCGCCGTGGGGGCGCTGGGAGACGCGGCCGCTCTCGGGGGCGGGGAGCCCCTTCGTCTCTGCCTGCTTGCTCATTTTCCGCTTCTGCTTCTCCGCCATCAGCATAAACCTGCCGCCAGTCTTACGGTCAGCGACAAGGGACAGGAGGATGACCGGCCATCGCAGGTGGTGGCCGCAGGGCCTTGGCGTGGCGGCGCAGGGTCCAGGGCAGTGGGATGTGCGTTTCATGAAGTTCCTTGGCGGTTTGTCGGGGGCCGTGGGCGCAGGTCTTCTCCGGTTTGCGGATCGCGTCCTTTCCACGCAGGAGCCTCCTCTGAACGTTCACACGGCAGAGATCGAGGCCCATGAACAAACGCCGCGACCTCGTCATTGGGGGGATGCGGACTCTCGGGTCACGCAGACGGACGTGGAACACACAAAGCAGCCCCCGTGTGAGGACACGTGAGCTGCAAGTGTCCCGGGTAACAGGGACTTTTCAGGCCACCCCAGCTGCATGTGCCCTTACGATTGTGGGAGGGGTCTGTCTGGCTTTCGCTTGGAAACCCCCGATGATGTGCAACATGCACGAGTTTTAGCCACGTGGAAATGGGTCAAACACCGTAGCCCTTCAAAGTGCCCGAGCGCGTTGAGCTCCTGAGCTCCTCGGGAATCACCACCCCGTTTTCCAGACGGCAGCGAGGCAGAGGATGCTCGCCCTCCCCGTGGCCCCAGGTTCTTTAAACACAAGTCTTTGCTGCAGAACCCGGGACAAACAGCAGGCACGGCGGCGAACGCCCGGTGAACACACACCCGACCAGGCCAGGCGCTGAGAGGTGGACCTTGATCAGCGTAGTTTGCCATGTGTAATTCACATGCAGGTTTGGGGCCCAAACTTCCAGGAAAAAATCTTTTAATTTTTCAATTCAATTTTTTATTTCTTTATATTTAGCTACTTGGTTTTTTTTTTTTGTATTATAAAGACATTTTGGCATTTATTTTTAAACATACGGACATCATTATTGCTTCCTAGAGTTGTACTTTCATCGCATAAGCGCAAATAAAAGAATTAAAACCATTTATATAGATACAGAATTAGTACCACCCATATATAGTGCTCGTCCTTATTTTTCCCTCAAAAATTTGGGCGCTGGCTGGTGAGGCTCAGTGGATTGAGTGCTGGCCTGCAAACCAAAGTGTTGCTGGTTCGATTCCCACAGGCCTGGGTTGCAGGCCACACCCCGAATAGGGGACATACAAAAGGCAACCACTCGTTGATGTTTCTCTCCCTCTCTCTCCCTCCCTTCCCCTCTGTCTAAAAATAAAAAAAATAAATAAAATCTTAAAAAAAATTTTGGGCAAAAAAGTGCACATTATACATGGCAAAATTTGGTGGCCCCTTTCTCCCTCTAAGGGCCTGCAGTGCAGACACAGTGTCCTCACTTTGCAGGTAAGAAATCTGAGACTGGAGGTGACCTGTCCAAAATAATCACAGGTGACAAGTAGCCATAAACCCTAAAGAGCCTGTGTGATGTTGATACGTAGATTTAGTTTGGTGTGAGAAAGACATGTATAAAACACTTTAAATATGTACTTTTCTAATTGGAAATGCGAGTGATTGACAAATACTTTCCAACTCTTTCAAAAACATACCACATCTTATTTTTTTAGTGACTGTGAGCTCCATTTGGGTGGGACAGCAGGCTGCCAGGGGGCAGCAGGAGGAGGAGACCCTGCGGCTTCTCTTTCTTGGCTGTGGTTGGTTGACTATCGCGGTCTGACAGTGTGGACTCCAGATGTGACCCTGGCTGTGTCTGAAATTGGACAGGATGCTCGGTGACACCTCGGGTCTTCTAGGCAATGGTTTTGGGCAGGTCTGACACAGAGTGCTGGCCGCTGTAGATGGCAAACTTGTTTAACCTAAAATTCCTTTACAGCAATCATCGACGGGGCAACAGATGCCTTGTTCTGTAAAAGTGTGTGAGGGGCGGGCGTTGCCTTATTGCTGACATTTGGAAAATGCAGATTGCTCCAAACCATACTACCTACCGTTTGACAAAAATCTAGATAAAAGAATTTGGGGATGAGAACTTCTCCCCTTCCTGGGGAGGAGAAAATTAAACATCATATAGAGAAATAGATAGGATTGCAAATTGTTACAAACCTCTCAAAAGGAAGTAGGAGAACGTGCTCTCTGGAGGCTCCTGGCTTCCTGTTTCCCAGGCTCTCCTGAGAGTGGGGAGGGCCGTCCCTTCTGCCAGCACTCGTGGTCCCTGCACCTCCCCAAGGTCGGTTCCCACCCACTAGGTGGCTTGTGCTGACGGGGGTGCCTCAACCTGTGCCGGGCACTCCCTGCTCTCTGGTAAGTGGTTAAAATGAGGCAATTTCAGCGCTGAGTCCTCACCGAAGTCTATACTTCCCCTGGAGTTATCAGTGAAAGTACGTCAAGATCAATTGATTTTTGCAGTTGCTCAAACAAGGGCAGAACTCTCTAGACGCCCAAATACTCCCATTTTAAGGCAAAAATTATCAGACACCTATTTGACAGAGTGCTTTTTTCAGTATTCTGTGTGCCGTTTCAAATATTGGCAGTAGGTAACTTTTAAAATTTCATTTTACAGAAGGAGGCATTTGTGCCCCCTAGTCGTTATTGCTGTAAATGATTTTTGGGTTAAATGAACAAGATTTTGTGGTCTAGGGTTCAATTTAGATGTGGTATAGCATTTTAACAGTAAACATTTCAGCGGGAGGAACCCACGCTGGGCGTAAGGGCTTTGGAAGCCCAGCTGGCTGAGTCTCCGGATGCACAGGGTTGCCTGCTCTAGAAACACACAGGACTCAGGGCACTTTGGGGAGGGGCCTGCCGATCACTTTGCCGGGGCACCACACCCACAGAAAATGCCACGCTGTGGGGCAAAGCAAACCGTGCTGTCTTTACGGGGAACTGAAATCCCACAAAGCCAAGGGTGACTCTGACTCAGGCCTCAGCGGGGCGGGAAGAAAAATCAGCGTTGATTTGGAATCGCTGAAACCAAGTGAAGATCTTCAATGGAGGGCCCACTTCTCTTGGAAAGGTGTGTAGCAGCGGGGGTCAGACAACTAGTTGATCCAGATGGCCCTCCAGGTTCCTGATGATGTGGACGTCCTCGCCAAACAGCCAGGTGAGAGGTACCCTCGGAATTTTGGAAGCCTTCAGTATTCTATGACTTCCTCACCTTCATACACCGTGGTACAAAATAATTTCCCGGAGCCAACGCTTGGCAACTTGCCCTACGGCTCAGACTCAGGAGTGGTGGCCAATGATTTATTTTATTCTTTCACTTCTGTTTTGTATTGGTCTTAGGCACACAGCTAAGGGGTGAGACAATCAGTGATTTTACAAAAAGTGTTCCCCTCGATATTTCCAGTGCCCGGCTGACACCACATATAGTTACAGCAGTGTTATTGAGTGTATGCCCTCCGCTGCACGTGACAGCCTGTGACTGTTTTGTGACTGCCACCTGGGTGAAAGAGGTGAAGGGACTGAGGTGATGAATGATTCATGAATAGAACGCATACACTGGGCATCAAGAAGGTCAGTAATCATGCCTAGCAGATAATAGCTTGTTTCCGTGGGAAAGAGAGATTTAGCTTGACCGTCACCACCAGAAAATGGTTGTTTGTTTTAAATTGTGAGACGTGCCCCACAGACTGTGTTCTGAATAGAACGGGTGAGGGAACAACCCCAGTTCCCACGAGGGGCCTGTCACCTTGGACGCCTTCCCCAGAGCACACCCTCGGCTCCTCCCATGCCCACCTCGGTGCAGATTATGGGCACATCCAAGTCTGTCCCCTAAGCTACTAACTCCTGACCTGTTGTCTGTGGTTCCGTGGTTCCCAGTCACCTGTTGCATTATCTTCTGCATGTGCTGTGGCAGGAGAAACTTCTAGAAGCCCTGTTCTAGGGAACCCTCTGGACCTGCAGTTTGGGGGCAGGACCCAGGGCCTCCTCACATACCACTGTCTCCCCTTTTCCCTCCTCTTCATGGAGGGTGAGCACGGTGCCAAGGATGAGCCATACACCGTGAATTATGTTGCGTGGATTAGGGTGGAGCTGTGGGGTGAACACGAGGTGGGAGCATGGGTGGGGGTGGCTGTGGGGCTTCAAACGCAAAGGGACGCACTCAGGTAAATGTCTCCCTGGGCACCTGTGTCCTTGTCTGTGATCGCCCTGTATGATCCATCACCACAGGCACTTTAGTCTCAGGGGTTTTGATCAATGCTTTTGTTCCCAATGTTTTTATATGCTGATGAGAAGATGCGGGCTGAAACCTGGAAAAGCTCCCAGGCTGCCCTCCCCAGTAACACGGCCTCTGGTGGGTTATACCTACGGACCCTCTGCCCCTTTCTGCCTGGCTAGACGCCTCCGCGTGGTTTTGGCTGGTCAGCTGGTTGGTCTCCCCACCAACATCAAGGCCTAATCCCACTGCCTGAGTGCGCAGTTGCCTAGAGGCAACCCCAGAAATCGGGCACACAGCTGGCAAGTGTTCACTCTGCGAATATTTGTTGAGACTTAGGTTCCAATCGCAATTAAATGCAGAGAGATATGAAAGGGAAGGAAAAACACCCTCGGACTGCCTCTCAAACCCTCCTGGTATGTTTCCGCTCACCTCTGCCTCCACAGACAGGACCGATCTCGGGAAAGAATAACTAGGCTGAGAGTAGACAGACTGGGGTTAAATGCCATGCTGCCATCTTTAGATAAAATTCCTCTTCCGAGACCATGACCTTGGTTGGCAAAAGGATGAAAGGTGAGGGGTTTAATGTCAACGTCCTTAGGTGGTGGCCCAGGGGCACATGAAAGATTACTGAAATTAGTAACATATTTTACAGGGGCGCAGCACCCTCCCCTGGGGGGGCTACATCACCCCAGGGCTTGGCTGTGGGCGGAAAGGAGGCCCCCGGGACTGGAGGACATGGGGTTGGGAGCCTCCACCAGGACTGAGCTGCTGGGCCTGAGAAACGCCTTTCTGATCAGGGAGACTAAGCCGGATGAGACGAGGGGCTCTCTCCCCAAGACTGAGCATGCAAACCCGACTGGCTTCCTAAAAGGTATTTTTCTTAAATAATGATGTAGTAAGATAGGCTTTTAGGAAATGGGGCTACTTCAGCTATGGCTATATGGAGATGCAAACTTTCTACTGAAATTTAGCCTTCTTCACAAGAGTCCTAACTTCACCAGGCGTGGGCAGATTTGGGGCATGGAGTGCTGTCATTCCAGAGGCTGGATAGTTAACATGTGTCTGTATTACATTTGTCCTCCCTCGCCCTCGACAGGGAGCCGTTTCGTCTAACAGAGTGGCCAGGCCTGGTATCCGGCACGCTCATCTTAGCGCATGAATACTTCTGGTGTGAATAAAAAGGCTTAGTAATTTGGGGAGTTCTTTCACTCCTACTTGGGATTTTCATACATCAGCATAAATCCCAAATTGGATCTGTCTGTTGAAACGATGTCACTGACAATTCAGTCTTGAAACGCCTCTCTCCATCTTTAATTACCCCCAATCACCACCCTATTGCATTCTGAAAGCAAAATGGAACAGCCACTTCGGAAATTTCTTATAAAACTAACCACGCTGGTACCATGTGACCCGGCAGTCGTGCTGCCGGAAGTTTGCACAAAGAAGTAGAAAACTTGTGTCCACACAGAAACCTGCCCACGGAGTGTCCGCGGCAGCTTCATCCATGCTCGCCGACACGTGGAAGCGAGCAGAGACGTTGAGTCCGTGAGTGAACGGATCAGGTGCACGGTGGTGCATCCCAGAGATAGAATACTATTCAGGGCTAAAGAGGAATGAGGCATCGACCCGTGAAAAGACCTGGGAGATACTAAATATATAGTGCCAGGCAGGAGCCAGTCTGGATAAGCCACATACTTTAAGATCCCGACAGTTAGACATTCTGGAAAAGGCAAAACTACGGAGACAGAAAAAAGACCCGTGGTTGCCAGGAGCTGGGGAGAGGTGGTGGAGGCACTGGCAGAGCGGAGGATTCCAGGGGAGTGGGACTCTTCTGTGTGACACCAAAATGGTGGGAACATGCCACTGCACCCTTGGTCCAAACCCAGAGGGAGGACGTCTCCAAGGGCAAACGCTCACATGCACTGTGGACTCTGGGTGGCGACGCGTCTGTGGGTTCATCAGTTGTGGAAAACGCATCCGTGTGGTGGGGCATGCTGACGGTGGGGGAGGCTATGCGTGTGCAGGGGCTGGGTGTGTATAAAAACAATCTCTGTCCCATCTGCACAGTTTGGCTGTGAACCCAAATCTGCCTGAGGAAATTAAGTCCATTAAATATAAAACAAGACAAAACAAAAACACTTTGCCAAAATCGCCACCGTGGTAAACAAACCAAACTCTATTCGTAACATTTCCTGTGATGAAAGGACCATAAGGGAAAACTGATCAAGTGGCCTCATTAAAGGTATTAACTTATCTCTGTACACACGCATACTCCAAATTCACGTGGTATATTATGATATGCATGTCGAACTGAAATCTTTATCGGGACAGTGGACATACACTTCGTATTCCTTTTGACAAAGCACAGAAACTTCTGAGACGCAGGCTGTTTGCATTCTGCTTTACAACGCACTGAGCTTTTAGACACTTGGATACTTTTGGCAAATTAGGTCCTTAAGTGCAGCTGTGGGAAGCAACCTCTTGCTCTAAAAAACGAAACGCACAGCAAACACATCATACACCTGTTTTTAGTTTATGGCCTTTCAGATGTCTTACCTTTAAATTTCCTAGAGCTGTGTTTGAAGAGCATTAACTTAAGGGTAATGGTGAAACATTTCTACACTTTAAAGAGGCTACAAATTACACATGAAATGAAAGGTGTCTTTGGTTAAAATGTCCTACCTTTGTGTCTACCTACACCATGCATTGGGGGGTAGTCAGCAACAGGAATGACAATGAAGCTTAGTGGACTCCAAACCAGGCCACTAAGGGAGCATTTTTGGAAGGACAGGGACATTCAAAGCGTGTGTTCCTCTTGGTTCTTGATTCTAAAGAGTCCATTTCATTGCACGGCTTCCCCATGTGTGGTGACAGTGGGCGCATTTCCAGAGGCAGAGAACTGGTTTTAGTGCGTCGCATGCTGATTGTAGCATGTGGCTCCCACCACGTGTCCAATGGGCCAAGCTCCGAAGAGGCTGGCTGAGGTGCTAATGTAACGCCTGGTACGAGACAGACATGATTCCTGACGGGCTACGTCCTGGTCTCTTCCTACTCTGAAAGCCATTGGATACAATGACACAATTCTTTCTTCATGTTCAGCCCGCCCAACCACTCTCCCCATGATGTTTGTGTTTTAATTTCATCGCAATTCTAGTTCCTGCTCTCATGAAACTTTCACAGGGAACACAGGTAGCAATTCAGTTGGGAAGGGAGAAGAGAGCCTACTGTGCACGGCACTCTCACGGCACTGTAACCTGCTGAGGGCCCTCGGCAGCATGGCTCACCTGGGCACTGTCACCAAGTTCTGTGTGAGCAACTGCTAGCTCACACGTGTGCATGGGACTCACAGCGTACCTTACTTTCATCACTTCTGGGCCTAGTAGGATGACCAGAAAAGTGTAATAAGAGAAGGTGATGTGGCAACCAACTCCATTTTCAAGTTCGCGTTATTTATATTACATTTGCATTTCCCATGTTTCCTTGCAACTTGCTCTGCTCAGTGCTGAGGTGAAGTAGTACTTCTCTGAATTCAGGGGCTGCCGGCTAAGAACGAGCTTCCCGCTACTCCCCTTCACACACCCTGCTCCGACCGTAATTTATGGCGGATTTCCTCGATGGAAACTTCTCCTTCATTAAATAGTAATGTCCTACTGAACCATCAGTGAATCATGACTGACTAATGGTTTCCATGGAACAACCACACTCGTCTGATTTTTTCAGGCGGACAAACACTGAACTGTTTTACACTATGCCCTTGCCAGTACCAGCTAGGTGTCTCAAGTTAAAATCTCCACTCCGCATCAGGAGAGGCAAGCCCAGGTGCCTACAGGCAACGGGAAGGGAGCACAACACTGCCCGGGACCGGAGAGCGGAAACCGACAGTCCAGGCGTGGTAACACGAGGGCAGGAAGGGGGAGCGGGCAGGGACTAACCGGGCAGCACTTGGGTTAAGGCGGCCGGCCTCCCTGGAGCTTCCGAGGGTTACTATGAGAACGTGCGCTTCAGCTTCCCAGGAATTTTGATGTGTGACACACCAGGCGAAGGGCTGCTCGATTGTATCTTGTGCTCTTAGAAGTGAGAGAAGGGGACTGCGAGGCAAACCAGGTCCCCGTGAGCGATCAGGAGGGAGGTAGAAGGCAAGACTGCACGCAAGACAGCCGGGACGGTCAGAGTGCACGGAGGCACAGCGCTTAGATCTCAACACGCAATCTTAGTGAGCAGGTTTCAAAACACTGGCAACTTTTCTGTTTTTATACCAACTCTTTGTTGAAGGTATGGATGATACTAGACCTTTTCATGTAGTGGAGCGCCAAGATCTGCTCGGCATTCTCTTTTTTCTTACATCTCAAAACGCCATACAAATCGTTCCTGAGTTTCTCAATCAGAAGTGGACATTTTTGTCCTGGCTGGTGTGGTTCAGTGGATTGAGTGCCGGCCTGCAAACCAAAGGGTCGTCGGTTTGATCCCCAGTCTGGGCACATGCCTGGGTTTCGGGCTAGGTCCCCAGTAGGGGGTGTGTGAAAGGCAACCACACATGGATGTTTCCCTCTCTCTCCTCTCTCCCTCCCTCCCCCCCCCCCTCTAAAAAGAAAGAAATAACTTTCTTGGATGCATATCCAATTGAGAACACTGTGCAAGTCTGTTGACTGACTTCCTCTTAACTGCTATGATCAGGGAAGGCATTAGGATCACCTTCCAGTTAAGTGATGTGAAAGCTCCAGAATGTGAGATTCTTGTACTTTCTCTTAAGTAGTAAAAGCGTCAGTAAAAATTAGAAATCGACAATGTGCATTCTTTATTTACACATGGGTTTCTGGGGGTGGGACACAGGCAGCATCCAGCTCAAGTGGCTGGAGGAGGCACAAGCATTTTCCAGTCGCTTTACCGCGCCAGTCCGCGCAGTCCTGGCTCTCCACCCCCGTAGTCCTGGCTCTCCACCCCCGTGTCGCCGGGGAAGAACCTGTTTCAACCTTCCTCTGCATGTACAATCTCCACAAGTACAACTCTGCATGTTTTATACACACCACTACAACACACACCATCAAAGATGTATTTGGTAATCAAAACCTCAATAATAGCATTTTTAAAAAGACAGATCAAGTTTTTGTCTTGGGAGCGGAGCTTTTTCTCCACGATGCGGTGTCTCTTGCTAAGAAAGGGCAGCGGAAGCAGAAGCAGGGTGCAGTCAGTGCTGCTGCTGGCCACACTCCCCACCCACGTCTCCGGGGTCCGTTCCCCCTCCTCCTCTCCCAGCCCTGGCAATTAGTGCAGCGGACACACAGCAAGGAGGGAGCTAGGCTTAGGTGAACCAGTTTGATTCAACATTGAGGGCCAGGTGATCGTAACAAAGGCATTTCAATTTAGATTTCATATTAACGAAACCACAGATAAAACTACATGTGTGTATCATGAATGTTATATAGAAAATCAATTAATTTTTCCATTTTAAATAAAGATATTAAGGAATCTGTGACTTAAAAAAATCACCTTTTGAACTACTTAGAAAGTTTGCAAATCCAAAGTTTTCTGAGAAATGTTTGCTATTATGTAATTTAGCAATATACCTTATTTTACTAAAAAAATCACTTGCTGTAAATACTTGTAGTCAAGGAATACAGACAGACATCCCAAACAAGCAACCCACCCACCCCCTCAAAGAAACCTGGAGAAAGCTTAGACTGTCCTATAAAAAGTGTTAAGCTTCGCTGGTCAAGGAGATTCTTGATTTGGTAGTGAGCATTTTCACTTCAACCCGTTGTCCACTCTCGGTCCACCAGAAAACGCAGACCCTGTGTGTCCACCGAGTAGCTACTGAGAAAGCCTCATCTACCTCCCCGTTTCGTGTGTGCACACGCACAGCGCAGCTTCAAGGCGGGCGGGTGCCTCGCCCCCCAGCCCTCACAGGGGGTGGGTGGGGTGGGGACTCGGCCTACGTAAGCAACTGCACTGGGCCTATGTGAGCATCTACTGTCTTGCTACATTCATCCTGACCTTTTGCCTACGAAAAAACGCTTAACTACTGAGTACATTCATTTCACCAACGTCTTGGCTGAAAGCTTCAAGTTTCAACTGTTTTACAAGTAGTAAAAAATAATAAAGCGACCAGCATTTTTTCATTCTGGGAGTTCAGCAGCTCCATGTTTCATGCTGTCGCAGCCTGGGTAGCAATGAAACTTGCAATGCTACCCTCACCTCTGAAAAACTTCCCAACACCATGGGTGACAATGTGACGTGACTGTCCGTAAGGGACCCTCACGTGAAGGTTGAGATGATGAGCCTTTGTTCAAGGACTTCAGGGCATGTGTAGTAAACTGCACAGAAATTCATCAGCTTAGGTGACATGGCGCCCCGATGGCTTGTGTATCAGCAGCTTGACAGACATCTTCGGATTCCTCCGGAACAGTGTACGAGCCGTGCGGCAATGAGAGCGTCTGCGGACGGCAGTGCGGTAGAGCTCCGGCTACCTGGTGGCACCGCTCGCCCCCCCCAACCCCCCGCCCCGCCTCCCGTCGGAGAAACCACTGAACTTACTTACTCCAAATGTGACCATCTCTGTTACGACTGAATCAGCTCTTATCACTATCCTATGTATTACATATATGTGTACACATTATGGGAATAAAACACAAAATGAGAATACTTTGACAGTGTGATTCGTTTAAAGCATATTGGTTATGTCTTCTATAACATGACTCATTTCAGCCCCCAAATTTAGAACTTAAATAAAATGTAATTTATAAAAATAAGCCACTATATATGAATGCAAAAATTCATGTTAAGAACTTTTTTTTTATCCAGATCTGTTTCACAGAAAAGGAAATTAATTCCTGTGACATAAAAACGCACTTCCAGAGTCAGACTAAAGGGCTCCTACGCAGAGGTCACCTCACCTAGGCTGCCGCCGAGAGAAGCAGGATGGTATTTAACGAATGTCCAGCGGACGTGCACACAGAACTCTGAACCCTCTCTAATCCTCGCACTAGTGCCGTGCTCCGATGGCACCTCAGGGGAGGGTGCGAGAGGGACACGGTCTGGGAACTGGCCGCTGCCACCGGTGGCGGGCTGAGGGCTGCGGGGTGGCCCCCCTGACTGACGGCCTCCTCTGCACTGTCCTGAGAATCGGAGCCACTCCACCTCGACCTGTGCTGAGCGCCCCCAACAGGAGCAGCGGGCTAAAACAGGTCAACAGTTTATAAAGGAAAAGTGTCCATCTAAAATGACAAAACATCAGCGGGCTCTTTGCTGTACAATGTAACCAACAACACTACTAACTTCCAGAAATTGAGGGAAATGGTTCAACAAAGAATCAAACTGGTTCCTTGGGGTGCATCATTACAAGGAATCTCCTTACTCTCAACGCTGTGAGCAGACAGGGATTGTTTTGGAGAAGGGCAGTAAGAGAGTGGAATTAGTACCGCAGAGGCTGAAAGGCAAGTGGCAAGACTAGGAGAGCCCTCACACCAAAGCCACTTTGTCCCCATCTCTACCGGCACCTCCCCGCTCAAAGTAACAAAGTAAACAAAGCCGCTGTCACAGCGGTGTGGGGACTGTCAGCTGACAGACAACACACAAACAAGTCACGCCATGTTATCTGTGGTCACGTTCCTCAGGGTTAGTCCAGTAACTCAAGACTTTACATTCTTTTGTCCTTCTTTCCTTGTTTTAATGAAACACGTAAAGGTTAATAAACAGACATAGTCCAGAGTTAGTAGGTTGGTATTATAACATTTATTAAAATAATGCCATGGGTTAATAGAAACAGCAAAGAACCAAAGAATTAAAATGCAAGCTATGTAAAATCCCAACTAAAACCCAGAAGTATCTAATGTATTCATTCATCAGCTAACTAAAAAGCCCGAGAAAGACAAGACACCCAATATAATAAAGTACTGCAAAACAATTGGCAATTTTCAGTTATCAAAATTGTGGATTTTGCACTTTGTATCCTTTTCTCAATCAAGAAAAAAATTCTTTTTGAATGTTATATAACATACATATAAAACAAGATAGAAAAATACATTATAAACTTGTAACAATGGCTGTAAATACAGTATCTTACATGTTTCTCATAGGCCATAGGTTGGTTATGGTACATACATAGCATGAAACTACCGAGATAATAAAGAACAGACAAAAATACATGTCAGCTGTACGGTAACATACAAGCGACACTCCCATCTACCCACGCTAAAAAATTACATAATACTGTCAAAAAAAGTCTTAAAAACTACATATTTTAATAAGAAATAAATTCAATAAAGAATGATAATACTGAGAACCAAGGCATTCAGAGATTTCAAAAGTCATGCTTCTTTTCAGTTGATCCAAAATTGTTTCAACTAAGTTTTCAGAAGTTTGTTCAGAGCCAACATTACCCCTAAGTGTCACACATCTATTTTCATACATGTACTTTCTTCCCCATGAAAGACCTTTGATAAACACCTAAAATGTCCAGCTATAACATAGTTGAGATGAAACTGGATCAAATACTGGTATTGTTTTAAACTACTATCACCTCAAGTGTTTGAGTGTCGCAAATTTATTCAATCAACCAAACAAAATGAAAATCCCAGCGGCACAGCACGCACGGTGGATAAACCAGACGACGGTGCGTGTAACAGGAAGACAAGCAGTGGCTGGCACACTAACCCGAGCTGGCCGCTACAAAACAACGCGTGTCTATTGCATAGTAAATAAACTGAAAACGTTTCCGAGTGAGACCAGATGACGGAGGAGGTCCCCGCGAAGGTGCTTACTGAGCTTACTGCTGACGTCTGACTGTGCAGGTGTGTATGAGGGAACGAGCTGAGCAGCTGGCACCCACTGCCCCTTGACATTTGCCACATCTGGTACTGAAGCAGCTGACTGACGATCACTAAGCGTTCAGAGAGATGCAGGCTCTGTGCACACGTCACTTCAACTACAAGGAAAACCTCATGAGAGACTGGGAGCTTAAACTCGTATGTAGTTGAACATTTATATGCACAATGATGCTCGATTTTCACATTCTTTTAAAGTTTAAAAAAAGAAGGTGTGTGTGTGTGTGAGGGCGGGGGGGCATCTTACGTTATTAAAACTCGCAAGGGGCGTGGGCTGCCCAAGTGACCTGGTAGGGAAAAACAAGTCTGATCAAGGTTGGGTCATTTAGAAAACACTGTTTTCCAGAATGAAAATCAAGAAGATTCATTTTTGTGAAGATGTTTGCTAAGTATAATATTAATCTCCAAATAATAAGGTAGAATTCAACATACACCCTCGTCTCTGAATTTAAAAATAAAGCTCTAATTTTGTCTGTAAACTGATGTTCAAATCACACATAATTTTTATCTCAGAATCCTTTGGGGTAACATTAAATATTGCAATAATCAAAAGCAGTCAATTATGATTTTAAAAAGAAAGATGTTTGAAAACACATGTCAGGCATTAGAAAAATTATCAAATTTTTCACAGTATCAGATTTGGCAAATTTGTATCAAGGTAACGTGGCAAAAAATATATAATTCAAACCATCAACTCATTTATCTCCCTCTTCTCTGCTTTTGCATACTGGGCAGCTGAGTGACATGCGCTAACTTGTGTTCTGAGGGAGGAGCTGATCTTACGAGACACTTGACTAAATGACCATGAAGAAAAATAAGGCACTTCCTTTTCTTTAGACTTATTCCAATACTTAAAAAATAAAAAAGAAAGACAAAAAGGCTCTTTTGGTCTTTTGTTTCTTGACAACCACCAGAAAAAATCATTTAATGAAATAAAGGGTTTCTTTGTTCTTTTTCTTTTTTTATAACACTTGAAAGTATAAAATGCTACATTTCCAAAAATATATATATTTTTTTCTGCACCAGCACCCTTGTATAGTAAAAGTATCTACTTTTTGTTCATTGTTTCAATGCACTACACTTTATCTACAATTTCATTACATGTATACAGCAAAGAGGCAAGCATGGCTTTTACATCCTTAATGATTTTTTCTATACAGGGAGGTTTAAAAAAAATACTTGAACAGTTTGCCCAGTAATGTGACACATAATGCATGTACCTTGTTCTCATATATTTTTCAGGAGCTGTAAAATAAAGGCTTAGCAATTTTAACTCAGATATTTATCTTTTAAAATAGTGTTGCAGTTTTGTTCTCTGCGTTCCTTTTCAAAACCCCTCGTCAGTAAGTTTTCTCTCACGGCACACCTCTGAGACTTCAAATGTCGGCAGGCATTGCGGAAAAGGCCGCCACTGCCGCCCCGCGAGGGCGCTGTAGTGACTGACAGCACATCAAATTTTGAATGCTTTTGAAATCCCTTCAGCAACGACATCCCTGACCAAAGGTTCATGCATGATGCATCACCGCACAGTACATTCAGAGCTTGGACTCGCCACGAGAAGGAAGGGCTCCTAGGAAGTCTCTCACAGTAACTGCCTGTCACTGAGTAGTTAGGGGCCACCTGCCTCCCCTCCTGCAGTGAGGCCTTCTTACCGTTCGCTTAGGGCGGGACACTGAAAGACGATCAGTGCTGTGGCGTGAGTTGGGCCTTATTGCTTTACTACTATTCAGTGCAGGTTCTAGAACCATTTTCACCCAAACAGGATAAACAAAACAAAACAAAACAAAAGCTGAGTTGGAGGACAACAATTTCTTTGTCTTTTGTTTGGTTAGATGGTAAGACGAACGGACAAGTGCCTCAGCTCGCTGCACTGACGACAGGCAAGCAAAGGCGATTACCAGTTAACTGATCAGCAGGCAGGCATGGTCAGGTCATCATTGGGTGAAGAGTTCAGAGGTCAGAAGGTCATAGGTTAGTTGCCGGTGGCGGCTGGGTGGTTAGAAACAAAAAACAAAACAAAAAAAAAAAAAAGAAAAGAAAAGATAGAGAAGAGATTAGTTTCAGCTAGTGACGGCTTAATGACAACATGAAAAACTAATCACAACTAATAAAAAAAAGCATGTGTAATTCTGACGGACTGATTGACACCATCTACAAAATACAGTAAAAATCATGACAATTTCATATCATGATTTGAACAAATGAAGGAGAGCCCTCTCCCACAAAAACAAAAAACTGGTTAACAGGAAAAAAATAGAAATAAAATACAACTAACAACTAACAGTTAGTAGCTCGATGAAGGAAACTGGAGAACAACAACGAGGGTCCGGTACCCAGAACTCTGAACAGTCAGCGCAGTTACCAGGGTCTGACTGCTATTAAGCATTAGTATTCTCTCAGGTGCAAGCATTAAAGCAACTATTAATGATGGATGTGATTATTAACAACTGATGATTAACAGAAATGGATCTACGGAAATTTAGATTTGTATGAACAATCTGGTTCAACATAAACTCTGGGCCAACAAGGTTTCTTTTGTTCAATAAATGTTTATTGCTTTTTCAATTGTTCTATTTACAAACAACATGGGGTCCTTGGCCTCATGACACAGAGTGACACTAACCTGCAGTCTAGCAGTGCAGGCAACGCCATGGGAACCAGAAAAGGCCAGGCCCTTTGTGCGCTGGCCAGCACTTTCCAGTTGGAAATACTATTTTACACATATAGAACACTTATAAAATGCACTTGCATGTAAACACTGTAAAATCCTGCCATTTAAAATTCTATACTCAAAAGCTCTAAGTACATCAAAAAATAGAAGAAATTTCTAGTTGATACCAATAAGGCATTTTAAAACTACAGCTTTCTTTATTCAACTTCAAAGCTAATTCTCTGCAAATACAATAAAATCTGACATTTCATATACATTCCTGCTTTATATATTTTAAAAGAAGCCACCTGTAAATACTATTTTCTTTTGCAAAATAACAAACAGAACAAAAAAAATTTAAAAAATTACAGTAAAACATAAAGTAGTTCTCAAGTGGAAAAGTTCTCGTCCCCAATGTCCTTGAGTTGTTCCTTCCTTAATCAACCTCTGTCACGTTCTGCTTCACCAAACTTGGTCCACTTAACAGTAGTATGATTTTTAAGACTCATTCAACAGCTTAATTATTTCTACTATATTCTGAGGTTTGAAAGAATTTTCTGTACTGCGGCCACTGTGACTACGGCAGAGGAGATATGAAACACTTCAGTGCAAAGGTAGATTCTGTGCCACTTCATAAATTGAAACCCAGTAGGTCTAATGTTCACAGAGTCAAATGATCTATGTAGTCGACTGGTTCACCCTCATGGAGCAAAAATGCTTTCTACAGTCTATCATTTAGAATAGTTTAAAAATACTACAAAAATACTGCATCTTCAGTGTGACCAAATCATCCCTGAATTTCTTAAAAATAGTGGAATTTTATTTAAGATAAAAACGGCTATTCCATAATCAAAGAAGAAAATAAATATTTCACATGACGTAGTCATACCATTTCCTAGGTACTCCAGAAATAAAGAATCTTAAAGCATTTTTGATATTAACTGTAATTTTGATTAAAATTGTATTAAGTTTCTTACACAAATTGTACAAATAATGGTTTCTGTAGAATCACTGTTCAGAAACACTCTCACGTTTTGAATGTGGAACCCACAGAAAAAGCAGACTACCACCTCCACGTGCACCAGCGCACCTGGAGCGCCTCCTCTGCCAAGTCCTGGCCTCCTACAGTACACACAGGCCTGTCAACCGTGCAAAGTAACTCCTGGTTCACTTCAACTAAAAAGTCAGTTGATCTTTTATAGGCTTCAAATTCAGTTTTGAAATATGCAGAGGTGGGTTTACTTTTAGTAAAGAACTAGATATTTGTCAGCCATGTCATACTCTGAATGCTGACATAGAATTACATGGTTATAGGCCCAAGGGCTGAGTTTCCTTACATTAAATGAACGCTTATATTAATCTTCCCCTCAAAAGATTAAAAAAAAATAAAAAACCTCAAAAGTAGAGAAAACAGTAGTATCATAAAATAATCTATGTGAAGGACTTCAGGCATCTCCCTCAGACCCAACGAGTGCATATGGTGACAGTGACAGCAGTACACACAGTGTTCTGTTATCCAGAGAAAAAAGTAGCATTTCGGTTTGCTGACATTGCATTTTGAATAAAAACAGTGACAGGACTAATGAAAACACATGTAACCACAAAGGAGCCATGCATGGAATGTGCTCGTATTTTGAAATACAATAAAGCATTCCTAGTAGTTTCCACTATCTCAAGGCACTGAAGTATTGAGTAGGCCAAGAATTACTGTGTTAAAACGAAATCAGGAAAACTCTAACAGGGCACACAAGGAAAGGTTAACAGAAGAAAAACTGCTTCCAAACACTCCTAACTATTTTAGACGCTAACCATGGGGAAAAGTTTGAAATCATTCATGGCGTATTTGGGTTCTTCCAATCTGCCTGACTTCCCCCCTTCTGAAAAGCGCCCTCCTCTGCGAGGCGGCGAGGGCTGCGCACGCTGGCACGCGACACGCGTAACAAGGAGTGCTGTCCTCCCCGACGGTCACTGCGCTTGGGGTCTTTCCATTTTGTTCATTAAATCACCACGAGTAACACAGCAGTTAAAAATCTTCAAGGCTGTTTAATTATATATTGTGCTAAATAAATATCATCGGTATCTTTGGAAAGGTAGTTTACTCTGATACGGACAACAGCTGTGTCCAACAGTATTCAAGATAACTATGCAAAGTGTGGATGGGTCTTTCACAAGCTCACAGAAGATGTGGAATTGAGTTACAATCCATCACTTTTCCAGACTGGTATTAGTTAGAGCGACTACATCGGTAGGTAATAAATGTGCCATAAAAAAAAAAGCTTATAAAAAATTCTCTTCTACCTTGCTTTGGATTCCTATCTTATGATTTCCAACTCAGAAAAAGAATTCAATGTCAATAAACCGAAAATATCACTCCTCAATAAACATAAATAATTCTTAAAGGGTCCGAGGGAATATACAGGACACAAATTACAAACGCTGAAGAGGAGAAAAATGAAGACTTATTTCCAGTCACAGGTCTGTCAAAAAAGACACTCAAACAGCTGGATCCGTGTCACCACAGAGCTTCCAAAGACAGCTTACCTTCAGAAAATATATTTTAGCAGCAAATGACAGAAATCAAAGGATCCATTTTGGAAGAAAACATAATAAAAGGGAACTGATTTTCTGACTCACAAATGAGACCCAACTGCACGGACGTTCTTTTCACGGCCTTCACTTGGCTGACTTCAGCCAAGTGCCTGACACGCGGAGCCTCCTGTTTGTGCAGTGGCTCAAATACCATATTAAAAAAGAAAATGGGAAAATAAATCTTCGATTTTTCTCCAAAGAACACAGGAGGCATATATTCCTTTACTTCTCTCATTAAAGCACCATCCGCTCAGTTCATTTTGCAAAACCAACCCAAAATTTCAGAACAATTAAAAGATAACTTTTAGCAAAAATTATTTCTGAGAAATAATTAAGGTGAAAACAAAAATTAATAGCTCCCCAAATGGACTAATTTGTGTTTTAGTAGGAATAAATCATAGTACATACTAATAGGATTTAATAAGTTAAAATACGAAGGGAGGGGAAAAAACACAAAAATCCACCCCCAAAAACCCACCCCTTAAATCTGTCAATTATTATAAATTAATTTAGAAAAGGAAAAGAAATGCTGTGCAGGCAAACAGTTATATATATTTTTCCATCAGGTGTGGTGTTGCAAATTGTACAGACACCCAACGCATTTCTCATAAACAAGAACTGCAGAACTAAACTAACCTCGGTCTGCGGTCACAATCCTTTGGTAAGGATGGACACGCATATCGTGCCTTCGAACTTTAGTAGCCACCGCACCTAGTTAAATTGCAATCACCAAGACAAAGTTAGAAAACATTCACAAGGGGGAAAAAAAACAAACATTAACAGGTTTATCAAAATGGATTTCAAATGTTCATTTACTACAAAAATTTCGTTTTGAGAAACACGTTAAGGCACAGTAGTTTTAAAATTAACCATAATATGCTGCGTATATATGCGTCTATTAATATTGCATTTATTTCAAACACCTTGGCCTTAACCTATTTCATCCATTAATTTACAATCCCAAGACACAGTATTTCATGAACTCTACGAGATCCAAACATTTACGCTTTACTAGTCACATATTCACTGAAGTGCCTTTCTCGCAGCAGGACCACTTAGAATCATGCCATGTTCAATGCTGACAATGACTGGCTAACCTTAAGACCACTTCCAGAGTTTATCACGTAAAAAGGTTTATGAGCAATTCGTAAAGCCTACAGATTGTGGTTTTAAACTCTGAGTCAATAAGTATGAACCGCAATGAATTAGGTGATTAGTAAAGCAAACAGTATAGTATACTTAGCAGTCAGTACACTACTACACACTCCTTTATAAATTACCGTTACTTTGTAAGGTTACAGACTAAACCAAATTAATAGCATACTTTTACTTCTTATCAGTGTGCAAAAAAGTGCAAGTAAGTCACTGACTGCTAGGCTAAGCTTCCCTCCCCCCCGGAGGCTGCTGAGACTAAGCATTTGTTAAATTCAGATCTGATGAGGGTTCAGTTAAGACCGTTCTTGAATTCTTAGCCTTTCGTTGGGAAAGCCATACCTAAAGATAAAAGGAAGGGAATTAAAAATTAGTCACCAATGAAGATTTGATGCTATTACCAATCTCCTCACTACCACCAACACACATGTCTGCATCTGTTTTGAAGGGCACTGCTTATTTTAAAATAATATGATGTGAGACTTGATATATAGCATGCATGTTATCTGTGTGCAAATTTACTGCAACTTAGCAATTTGAAATAATTTTCTCAGTTCTCCAAGTGGTCAATCAATATCACCTTTTACTGCTTAGGTAGCAAAGCAAGAAATAAATTTGATCATAATGGACTTTTGTCATTTAGTACTCATTATTATTCACCTTATGAACGCCAATTAGAGATGTGTATATTTTGCTTTTAATTGTCAGCCTAATAATTATTACCAATATAAATTTCCCAACACAACCAAAAACACATTGCTTTGAAATGAGAAACAGATTCTGCAGTGCCCCTTGCTGTTTCTAAGCAGTAAAGTGGTCCATCACCGCTTTTACATTTCAGGTAAACTAATCTCAGACAAGTTTAATCCGTGAGGCAAGACCAGTGAGCTCTTGCTTGGAGAGGGCTGGAGCAGCAGCCAGGCCCAGCGCCCGCCCTGCAGGGGGCCACAGCGCCCCCCGCAGACGCTGTGCGTGCAGCAAGGAGGAGCTCTGGGGGAAGGAGCAGGCGGGGGCCGCAGGGCAGAGCGTTAGCAGAAGAAGAAACGTAAACAGGTTATATGTTACAGGTTATTTTAAAAATGCTTCAAGAAATGTGCAACAGAAACAAGAATCTCACAAACAGCTCTACGGTGTAACCCTGACCTGGAAGACTTTACACACAATGATGTAGAGATCACCGAAACATGTACAATGAGATGCATTTGCTCATGAAACAAGAGGCACCTGAGTGCGTGCACACACACAGATAACATACAGAGCACTGTGGTTTTCTTTAATTGAACAATGAATTTTCAAGTTTAAATTCTTTGTCCAGGTTCATTAAAAGGCTTTCAAATTTTGATAAATCAATGTTAATGCTGGGAAAAAGACCCTAAGAGATCAAAGTCCTAAAAGTGAACAGCATGCAGGCAGCACCAAGGTCACGTCCAATTCAAGGAAAGAGCACTCAGACTGTCTGGTAAAACAAGGGCAGTGTGGCAGCGGCCTGCCCCCACTGCCTGGTCGTGCTACAGCGGCTGCTGCATCCTAGTCCTTCATCCAGCAGTCAATGGGCTGAAATATCAGGCATGACTGGCATTTCAATCCACTCTATAAAAAAAAGGCATCAGTAATGTCTTTTTCAAGCACACCACTTTGTGTTCATGTAAAACTGAGCGTTTACAGTATGACCGTAATTTTTGCCTCAGGAGTGAATCTACCTCAGTGAGTTGGTCTTTACTCATCCATTCCACACGGCGCTACTGAAATGATGAGTTTCTCTTACGTTTACTATTAACCAGGACTTCAAAACAGAAAAAAACGGAAAAAACTGAAGAATGTAGCTATTGACTAGGGCCCTTTCATATTTTAAATGATCACAAATATTAGAAAGCACACACAATTACAGCAGTTTAAAAAAATCTCTAAATATTTTCACATAGAAAATTAAAATTTAGCTGACAAATAAATTTCTGAGATGAAAAGAATCTCACTTCCTGGCAAAACTGAAGGAGGGAGTGTGCCGGGGGAGGGTCTGCAACTCAGGAGGGCTGCAGGGAGGTCATATGTGATGAGTACGTCCTGTCGAAATGCTCAAATTTACCCACCCAAAGTGAATCTGAGTTACCAAAGCAAATCTGAACACATCTTAGATGCAATTATCTAAAAGGGGAGCCCTTATGAGGGGCTGAAATAAAACAAAACGTAGTCTTCAGCCTTTCCTAATGGAAACTTGTCTTGCCTCTCTCAAACTGAGGTAATGATTTCAAAGTCTGGGGCAAAAGTTGAGAGAAAAACGCCAGCCCTACAGAGAAGACAACTTACCTAAGACACCACTGGGTTCGATGGGGTACTCAAGGATTGACGTGGCTGGTGCCAACGTGTAGGGGTACTCGTAGGGGGTGTAGATCAAACCAGCTTCGGGCCCGGGAGGGACTATTGCAGCAGTGGGGTGAGGAGTGCCGTTCGGCATGACGGCGGTCTGTATCTGTCTGATCAAAGGCATTATGGTGGGGCCAGCCGGCGTCGGGGTGCGCAGGGCAGCTGGGGGCAGAACCGGCGCAGGCCCAGTAATAATCCTTGGAGCGGCCTGGGCTGTTGCTGCAAGAGAAAAGGCAAGGGCTGCTACAGTAAGCAAAGAAATTCAGAAGGAAGTACAGAGATAGCAGTGCAAACACAGAAAACGAGAGGGAAGTAGGAAGAGAAAGAAAAAAGCAGGAAAGAGGAAAAATAAAAGAAAACCATTAGTACATGCGCTGATCACACAACAATGCCGAAGCACACCAATCAAATGCAACGGCTCCCCCTTTCCCAACATGATTAAGAATCAATGTGCAAAAATTAAAAAGCCACTGTAAAAAAAAATTGAGACCATTAATAGGTTATATTTAGTTCATATAGTTGATATATCTATGTTTTTAAGATCTCACAAGGCTAAAAGGTACATGCGGAGACCTAAGAAAAACACTCACATTAAAAGATATTTTAAAAAATATATTGCAATTGGAGTCCACAGAAACAGTTTGGTTTATTTCTAAAAGAGTAGATTCAATTTCAAATTAAAGAAAGAATAATTTTCATTATATTAAATGAGCCAACTAACTACTACTTATATATAAATTTCCTGCACATGTAGAAACTAATTTCTCAGACAAAAACAATACAGGGTGGGGCAAAAGTAGGTCTATAGTCGTATGTAGGAAAAATAATACAATTAACAAAAAATGATGTAAGAATAAACTGCTCTTGCACACTCACAACTGCAGAGCCACTTTGCCCCGCCCTGTACGATGACTGTCCCGTCCTTAGAGCATGACGTTAATGACACGCTCATTCTCAGGAGGAACTGAAGACAACCATTTGTAAAGTGACCACCTCTGAACCCAACCGTTGTCTACATTTTGGAAAACTGCGTAGAACTTTAAAATTCAGTTTCTTAAAAAAAAAATTAGTAATTTAACCTTAGAATTTCTTAAAATATAAATTTCCTATTTCATTTTAAATATAAAAAAGCATCCTCTTGTAACTTGTGAAAGCATATACAAATAAAGGAAAAAACTGAATTAAAATAGTTAACACCCACTGTCCTCTGTGAACTCACATGTAAAATCATCAGAGAAAAAATACCGGAGGGAAAACATGCAAGAAAGGTGAAAGGACAGAACTCAGCAGAAAGATCGCTGCATTCAGACACATTCCATATCAGCTCTAACAGTTTTTATTAATTTTTGTCCTTTTCATGAATGTAATAAAATAAGCTAGAAGTTTAAATCTGAAGCCTTAAATCTGTAGTTAACAGAATAGGAAATTTCATTAAACTCTTGAATTTAGAAGTTGAAAATTCATCAAAAGAATAAAAGTTTATGAACCCAAGATTCGAAAGACGTGCCGGAGCACAGTAAAAACAAGCACAGCATCCACAATTTGTGAAAGCAGTAAAAAAGGGACTGTCAGTCCCAGATCAAGCGAGCCTCGTTTTCACCCTTCATTTTTTTAACTGCTCACGTGCTGTGCCACCAAAAGGAGAACGGTGTGTGGACAAACAGCCGAGGCGGTGGTCAGCCTGGCCCCGGTCTCATTCTTACGTGATTTGATGTTGGCATCTCTGTAGGTGCCGTTCAGAATCGCCAGCTCCATCAGCTGCATCTTCTTCAGGCTGTCTTCCCCCTCTGCCTGGACAAGGAGACCACAAGGGCAGTGAGCTCGGGAGGCGACGGGCTGCGTGCATCACAGCCACACCTGGGGGCGAGCCTCAGAACAGATGCTGTGTGACCACGGCCACCTGTCGCAGTCAGGACAAGACCTGGGGACCACGGGTTCTGACACACTGCAGACACTCAACTGCCGCTTGTGGCGTTTCTGTTTGGAATCTTTTAATATAAGCTACACTGAATGACTCAAGTTTTCCTCAAAGGTTTTGCTTTTAAATGGAATGAATTAGGTAAGAGTAAATAGAGTATGTTCTCTTTAGTATCTATCATTTTGAAGGTTTCAAAGCTCAAATATATTCATTAAAAGACAAAAAACAAAAACAGGGATTTTAAACACATTAAGATTTGATTGTGATATTCAGATAAGAGAATATTCTATTTAATTCTCAAAAAAGGAAAATTTAATGAAGTCGTAAGAATTTCTAAAATTTGTATGTATTTCTGCCAACATCCCTCTCTCCCTTAAATTAGAAAGTACTATCAATTCTAAAGCAAATGTATCCGTAGGGTCACCACTAGATGCACTGTCCAAACCATTAAACATCTGAAAGCAAACAGGAGCACTATCAACAACTCTGCTATGACAACAGGCACAACCCAGGGCTGTCTCTATAATTATCAAAATGTTGAGCCACCCTATTTACCTTGGATTCACTCCAACTCTCCAGTTACTGATGTCACCCTTGTCCTAGTCATTATTAGGCTATCATCAAAACTACTACAAAACTCCAACTGATGTCTGTTCACCAACCTACACACAATGGCCAGATTAACTGAGCAAACTGCAACTTTTATCTTAATGCTACTTAATCTCAAAACTCCTCATGGTCACTTACTATCTGAAAGTATAAACCATTTTAGCTACCTATGATCTGGCCCCAAACTATGTTCTCAAGTTAAACTGGTTATTAATCTTCTCCATTTTTTACTTATATCTTGTCATACGTCAAATCAAATCCCTCGTTAGTGCTTTCTGTGTGCATTCCGTATTCTGTGTGCATCCACTGTCTTGAGTGCCCCTCTGCACTCTACCAGCCACTTTCCAAACCCTACTTCATCCTGCCAACTTCAACCTAAATGATACCTTCTCAAAGGGCCATCCCCAGATGGTACTGCTTCTGCCTTGAAGTATAGGGTGTTATACAGCATTGTTACCAAAATAAGCTCCTTGAGAACAGAGACTACTTATTTATTATTGCCCATCTCCTCATTCACCCCCACCCCTCCAACGTTATTCACTGGAACTTATCTTTTAAACGACTGGTATGTGACATCTTTAATTTCATTCCCCCATCTCAAATACGCACACCCTACAGGAGACTCCTACCACCACAGCAGCATAAAGCGGTTGCTGACAGTCCACCCTCTAAGGCCCACCTCTGGCGATGGTGGGAGGGAAGAACCTGCGTGCCGTTCAGTTTGTGCATTATCTAGTGCTCAGGTTCATGTGTAAAAAGTAGCCAATTATACACTGATCATGTAATTTTGGTCCTTCCCAATCAAGGAAAGGGCAGCGGTGGGTAGGACAGCACTTCTTGCCTGTAACAGCTGTAAACGATACAGAATCACTGATCTTGGCACTACAGCACAAAACTGAGGACTGTAATTTGTAGTAAAGAGAACTGGTACTAAAATTTGTAGTAAACAAGACACAAAGAAATTAAAACAAGACCAAGAACTTAGAGAAAAAGATGAGTGAAAACACCGTAAGACAGTGTTTGACGCACCACGTCACCTTTTCAGAACCCCACTTGGCAGCAGAAAACGGAGAAGACACTTTCATGTTTCTGAAATTATCATTTCCTGATTCCCATGCTATTTGTACAAGTGGAAAACAACGAAGCAACATGATTTCTTTGAAAGACAAGCAATTAATTGTTAAGTATGAAAACTAGTAAGCACTATTACTGGAAGGGAAGAATTGATTGAAAATCCACTACAATAAAACTTAAACTTGGTTACTGAAAACTAGTAAAACTAAAAATTAAAACTAATCATGTCATTTCAAATGTAAATCTTGCTATGCAGTAGAGCACCAGACGCAGTATATAAATTCTACTTTATAGAAGTCAGAAGAAAAGCAATAGCTATACTAAGGTCACCTTCCACAGTGACAAAGGAGTTCACATTTGAACATGTCAGCAAATCAAGCCTGAGGCCTGCAAACCACCCTACCACTCCCAGCAGCCTGGGACTCCCAGCAAGCCTTACCGACCTAGCTCGCCCCCCAACAGTTAATCTAATCGGAGAACTGTTTGTAGTGTATCAACATTCTCCTGACCCAACTTAGCTGTCACCCTCCTAGGGTTCAGTGTCCCATCACCGCCCCAGCCTCCTTACGCGTACCAGCTGTAACTCAGCGAGGCAGACCTGTCTATCACATTAGTAACGCGGAGCCCTCCGACACACAAGAAAATACTCTCCTAGCTATGCACACTCCTCCCTATTACTCTTAACTCTTAACCCTAAAGTTATTCTAGGAACCTTATACAGTAAATACAGTTTAATAAAAGCACTAGATTGTGAATCTAATAAAACTAAACTTTCTCATTTACCGAAAAAGTATGCAAGAACTGCTAACTCATGCCTCCATGTCCAACCGTGTGGGTTTTTCAAACTTCAAAAGATAGGAGTTATCCATTGGTCTTAGAAACCAAAAAACTGGTGCAACTCCAAATAAAAGTAATAAACCTACTTTCTCCCACAAGACTTGCATCACTCATCACTTTAGCTGTACCTATTTTAACAGCTATATTAAAGCACTTACAATCGCCCCAACTCCCCGACTATGTAAAAACTATAGTCTCTCACTGCTCCTGAGAGGAGGAAATAAAGGGGAATCAGCGAAGTGACGCAAGGCTTCGCATCGGGCCCTGTGCAGAGGAGAGGCCCTCGGCCATGGGTTTTCCTTGCCTGCTTCTCTGGGATGACCCAATTATTGCTGGTGCTGGAAGCAGCGTCAAACAGGGGAGAAAGCCAAGGATCCTAGAAGACTGGAAGACACGTGTGCACACCAGGGGATGTGTGTGCATGTGTGTGCCTTTCTTGGGGTGCAGGAAACTGAGTTAATAGATGTGTGACATCAGCAGAGACCTCTGAGAGAACACAAGCCAGAGCCGCAAGCACAGCTGTCACTGGGTGGGGTCAGTGAGGGAGGCCTTGATGATATCACTAGAGGCTGCTGAGACTCACAAATTGTGAACTCCAGTGCGTACTGCACTGTGTCACATGACAGTGGGCCACATGAACACTTCCTAGCAGAGCACGGCATTCAGTTGGCAAAGCTCGAATGTGAACTTGGGTCTCAGTCCAGAATGAGCGTCACCTTGGGTCCTCACTACTCATGGCACTGTGCACTCAAAGCCCTGAGTCTCAAGAGACGGCACAGTTCATTGTAGACTTACTTTCACTCAAAAGAGGTCACATTATTTCAGCCTTCCTGTCCTGTTCTGTCAGTGACCTGACAGTGCATACCACCCTGAGCACTCTGGGAGGGGCACGCCTACTTGTGTCCAAAGACGATTTCAGACTAACAAGAACACTGGCTGGTTCCTTCAGCTGTCCCTGCTAAGCTTTTCCCACAGATAGGCCTCTGACCAATCTGTCTGCCCTCCTCTTCCCTTGAAGGTAAAAGGGGAGCAGATGTGCCATCCTGAAGCCATGTATCTCAACCCTAGACCTTTCCAGAAGTGCTCTGGACCACACACTCGGAGCCGAGCACCTCTGCAGAGATGAAACACTGGCTTTTGCACTTTCACAAAGGAAGCTGTTTTTAAGCAACCAAACCGAAGGTCTTAAAAGGCTACCTTACCACGGTGAATACGAGAGGTCACCTGGAACCCCATTCTTCTCATTTCTCGAGTGCTTGCTCTGCGCTACCAAGGTGTGATCTATGCGCCGTGCAATTCTGAGGTCTCAAGCACAGCGCTCGCTCAGTTTTGGTGAGCGTGCGTCCCTACCACTCAGAAAGCCCCCTGCCCCTCTCCCCAGCCCCACACAGAAACCATTGACAGGTCCCTGTCACCTCAGTTCAGGGTTGCCCATTCTAACACTTTATGTGGTGAAAGAGCAGAGTATATACTACTTCTGTGTCCAGCTTCTTTCCCTCAGCATATATATGAAACTCTTCCATGTTGTTCCATGTATCAGTAGTTAATTTGTTTAAACAACTGAGTCATATTTTGTTTATTTATCCATTCTTCTGCTATGGATATTTGACAGTTCTTAGTTTTTGGATATTGTGAATAAAGCCACTATGAAAAATTTTGTTTGTACGGGCTTTTTTTTTTTTTTGTGAACCTAAGTTTTCATTTCTTTTGGGTAATACCTGAGTGCAATTTTGCTGGGTCATAGGGTAAATGAATATTTCTCTCATTTTTTGCATGGAAAACATTGTGTAAAGGTTATTAAAATATGCTATGAATAGCACCCTTACATTTGAAACATCGAAGTTTAAAAACACGGCAAACCCTTGCTAACTTCCATAAACGCCCACTGCCCTGAACTGCTCCACCTCCCGAGAACTGAAGTGAGAGCATCACCATAAGCATCTGTGCTCCATTCACAGGCGGAGAGCGCTGGCACTGTCCCCGAGGCGCGGACAGGTTAGGTGCTGGCCCAAAACCGCAAAAGGTCACACTGCAAACTTGGCTTCCAAGCCAGAGTACCTGTTCCAAAGTCCTTGTTATACCTTCTCCAATGTTGTGGTGCCCTAACGTGGAAGTATCTTTTGAATTCATCAAAGATCTCAAATAAGAAATGAAGAAAATGTTTATTTGGTATTTTTAAGCCTATAAAGAACATATTAAAAAATAACCCATTACAACAATGTAAATTTTAACAATAGAGAATAGAAACAAATGTATGAATATTTCCAAATCACTGTAAATGTGTCGACTAAAAAATTAATTTGAACCACTGTCTTTAGGAAAAACCCAAACCCTTCATCTCTGCACTCAAGACACTGGCAGACTTCTACAAGCAGCCCTACGTGCAAACGCCTTGCGTTCGTTAAACCCTCCGTCCTCGGTGCCCTACAGTGTGTCTGCGCTTTCCTGCCCTTGGGTCAGACACGACCCGAGCCTCCGGTGTGCCCACAGCTCACTGCCCTGGCCAGCACTCCGCCTTCCTAACCACTCCCCAGCTCAAGCTTCAGGTCCCTAAATCTGCGCTGCTCCATTTGGGGGAATCAGTCATACACAGCCATTTGCTATCCATCCTTTCTATTTTTTTGCTGTTTTTAGGAAATTTCTCATGACTCATATCCATAAATTAATCAATTGCCACACTTCTTTGCAGCCCCTAATGGCTTGCAAAAGTGAACTTGCTCAATACATTAAAAAACTGAACATTTCTATAAATATGAAATGAATATAAAAGGCTTTACAAACAAAGAAAAATTACATGACTGGTTCACCTGGAAAAACAAAGCCTGGACAAGAAATTAGTAGAGAAAAGAGGGCAGGAAGAGTGACTGGTATTTATTTTTAATTCCAATCATCACCTGCATCCACCCTGCCAACTAGACAAGTCTGACAAAGAACGTGACTGACTTGAATTTAAAGAGGGTTTTAGGCAGCAGAGTGACATAACAGGACTTGTCTTCAAAGGCCCACTCTGCTACTTTGTGAATGGGCTACTGGGGCAAACCAACCACACAACGAACACCCAGTCACGAGCCTTAGTCTAGTCCCGGAGACAGAAGTTAAACTGGACAGGGTGCAGGCGAGAAGAGGTGTTGGAAGCAGGCCCCCTTGACAGGACTTGGCCAGTTAGATGTTGCAGTGAGGGAGCAGGACACGCTGATGGATGACATTTAGGTTTTGAGATTAGTATATGGTGGCTCCACCTGATGAAAAGCCAAAGGCTAAGTGATATGGAATCAAACATTAAGCGTGAAATGCCTACTTTAAACATTCAGTAAGGACGTCTTGCAGACAGCCGAAAGCAAATCTGGGGTCTGCACAGCCCCAACCTACAGCCTATTAAAGCTGACAGAACTACCCTCCCGCAGCATTTTCAGAATATTTTTCTCCAAGATGATTATCTTATTAAGCTCCAAAATGACCTGCTAACTGCTTTCAGGTGCTGGGTCTGGGGCTCCATGCAGTGTGACTTCCTCTTTGCCAGCTGGATGTGCTAGAGCAGAGGGATGACGGCGCTGGCTGAGGGCAGGAGGGGCTTCTTCCTGGGACCCAGTGCTCCAGGGCTCTGGCACCTGCCTGTAGGCAGCAGCTGAAGGTGTCTCCATGCCTCTGAGCTGCTGAGGTCCCAGCGACAGCAGTGCGCCCCACTGTCAGGTCTCAGTCGCACCTCTGCATCGAACTTTCTAAGTGTCTAAGATGTAATAACAGTACCAATTGCTTTCATTTCCCAGCCATTAGGGTAACAGCTGCTTCCTGCATTTTCTGAATCTGTACCACAACCCATCTTTTTCCCATCAGTTCCTGACACCCATGTAACCAATTCCTTTATTAATTCTCTCTGCTGAAATACTGGAAGATCTTATCTAATGTCATTGCTTTGTTCTGTGACTTTAAGTGAAATGACATAAAATGAAACCCATTTCACCACAGGCGGGCTGATGAGAACAAGAGTGAGGTCGCTACGGCATCTCAGCGTTGTAAGAAATGGTGCAGTCCAAGGACCGGCTGCGCCTCACGTGGCCTCTGTTTCCAGAAGTGGCTCCCCATTACTGTCTCACAGAATCCGAGTCCCAGACTGGCGTTCACAGCCACATCAACCCCCTCTCCTTCATGTCACTGATCCCATTTTCTGTCAAAAATCTGTGTGGACTCTGTGATAGTCTGCCACCCATTTCCTTAGGTTATTTAAAGGTTCCTCGATTCCACGTTCCTTCTTTTTCCCAGTCTTCAATGTTTGGTTAACAGATGGCTAAATGAGCACCTACTACGATGTTGACACTTCACGCACTATCTCTATGTAAGTCCAACACAGAAAGGGGTGTTCACAAATCAACGTGCACTACAGACATTCACAGCGCTGTCAGAGACCCGACACAGGCATGCTTTGGAGAAAGAGTGAGTGCAGTTGCAGACCACATTGAAAAAGTAAACAAATACTGCAATAAAGAAGGTCACGCAAATCACACACATTTTCTGGTTTCTCTGCATATAAATGTTTGTACTATACTTTATTAAGTGTGCAATAGCATTATATCTAAAAATGTACACCTAAACATATTTTACAGGTAGAAAGGGCTGACCATTATCTGAGTCTTCAGTGAGTGACAGCTGTTTGCAGGTGAAGACCTTGCCCTCATGTAGATGCTGCTGACTTACTAAGGTGGTGTTTTCTGAAGGTTGGGGTGACACTGTGGCAATTTCTTACATCAACAGGGAAGCTCGCCGCATCGACTGACTCTCCCTTTCAGGAATGATCTCTCTGTAGCATTTTACCGACAATAAAACTCCCTTCCAAACCAGAGGCCATCCTCTCAAACCCTGCTGCTACTTTATCAGCTAAGCTGGTTTCATATTCTAAATCCTTTGTTGTCACTTCAACAGTCTGCACAACATCTCCCCCAGGAGCAGATGCCATCTCAAGAAACCACAGTCTTTGCTCAGCCGTAAGAAGCACTTCCTCAATGACCAAAGCTTTATCATGAGATCGCAGCAACTCAGCCCCATCTTCAGGCCCCACCTCTCGCTCTAGTTCTCTGTCTCTGCCACATCTGCGCTGCTTCCTCCACTGAGATCTTGAAGCCCTCAAAGTCACCCATGAGGGCTGGCATTAGCCTCCTTCGAACTCCTGTTAATTTTTTATCTTGATTCAATTTCCATGAATCACATGTTCCTGCTGTCACCTAAAATGGCGAATCCTTTGCAGAAAGTTTTCAATTTACTTTGCCCAGACCCATCACAGAAATCACTATGGTGAATATAACCTCATGAAGTGTATTTCTTTAAAGTCTGTCTGTCTGTCTGTCTCTCTCTCTCTCACACTAAACTACCAGGTTTGTCCATAAAGTATCCATCCATAATATGAAAAATAATATTTATTGAAGAAGATACAAGATCCAAGAAACTATGTACACAGGACAATGGCACCTCAGTCGCCTTCAAAGTTACAACCTTCTTGAGGAGATCTATTCACTGGTATTCACTGGTTTGGGTCTAGTCATTAGCAACTGTGGCATGATATTTCTTCTGCTCTGGTAGCAGAAGCCACAGAACAGATTTTCCCGCATTTTATGCCAAGATCCTGCATCATCAATGTTCTTAGGTGTTGTTCTCATTGCAGGCTTTCCACAACGTGGATCACTTTTAACAGATTCTTGACCATCTTTGAAGTGTTTGTGCCAAACTTTGATTTGTGCTGCCCTCACTGCATCGTCCCTGAAAGCCTCCTGAATCACTTGAGTAGTTTCCATGAAGGAATGTTCAAGCTTAATGTAAAATTTGATGCAGATTCATTGCTCTACTTGCTCAGTCATTTTGAATGTGATGACCACACAGTAAACATGCTCACTCAATGGAGCCTACCGCCCCCACTGACTAGTACAGTGAAGTCATCATTGTTCATGTATGCACATTACAGTCTGCTCTCCTTGGCTGCCAGGCTACTCCAATATCATGCAAACCTTTTTCGTTATATTAACACTGGCTGGACTTTTTCTGGACAGACCTCATACATCAACTACTAATCTACAAAATATATCAAATATTTTTATTTGAGGATAATATGTTCCATCAAGGCAGAAACAGATCCATCTAAAAGTAGTAATGATCTCAGGGGGAAAAAACCATGTCTCATAACAAGTTATTTATTTCTTCCTATGCAAAATGTAGTATGATGCAATGAGATTTTTATTATTTATCTATAGTAGACTTGAACAACAAACTTTTGAAAGATTTGTATGATCTACCATTCAGGCTGTACACTAGTATTTGTAGAGCAACATCACTGCCTTATAATAAAAAGGCCCTCCAAAGCTAACCGTGTTTTAAATGGACATTAGCAGGCTACATGGTTGGGCAACAGAAGACAGGACATAAAAATACAAGTTGCAAGCTTAACAGAGCCTTGTTCTACTGTAAAAGGTGAAGAGGAGGAACCTGAAAATAATAATGATCTGAAAATCTGTTAGTTGTGAGAGGTCTATGAGAGCAGAAGGTAACACTTTAAAAGGTATACCTGCAGTGTTAATGGTGGTGGGGCGGGGGGGATGGTGAGTAGACACTTGTAGGATATCATAATGATGAAAAATTCTGACAAGAACAACATATGAAATGCGTATGTATTCAGAGTAAGTATTAGTCTTCAGGAAGGAAAATAAACTTATTTTTACAAATGACTGATTATGTACCAAAGACCAACCACCTGCTAAAGGAAATGAAGACTCAGATGTGGTCCCTGCCTGTAAGACTTACAGTTCAGTTTGGGGAGAGACTGAAAGGTAGTACAAGGTCAATGCAGCAGGGTAAGTACTCTGAGAAAAGTTTACACAGGGCTCATTGGCAGACTGAGGGGAAAAGCGGGGGAAAGGATCACAAATCCCTCGAGTGATCTGTGTAGAAGCACACGAGAGCGTGCACGCAGAGTGGAACTCATACACACTATTAGGGGCTACCAGTGAGAACCAACCCACCCGAGTATGTGTGATAACTGTTCGCTCAGCCCAACTGGTCCCAAGACTCCAGGTAACGCTACTGCACCCTCCGGTCTTCCAACAGGGACTCTCCAAAGGAACTTGGTTTTCACTAGGAGACGTTTATGAGATTTCTGAGTTACCCAGGGGTGTTCAACCCCCAGCCCAGGATGGCTATGAATGTGGTCCAACACAAAATTGTAAATCTACTTAAAACCCCTTTCTGGTTCATCTGTTTTCGTTAGTGTTTGTTTATTTAATGTGTGGCTGAAGACAACTCCTCTTCTTTCAGTGTGGCCCAGAGATGCCAAAAAGTAATCCTTGCTAGCAGATGTTTATGAAATTTCTTGAGCACGATCTAATGACCTCAAAGGAGAGCAGAAGCATCAGGCTGCCTGGTTCCAGAGCAATCTGATGTCATCACTACCAAGTTCACTTCTACTCAAACTATTTTTGGATGTGTCATTATGGTGACAACTGAGGTCATTAATTTTGGTTGGTTTCCACCTTAATTGTTTTTTCTTTGTTGTTTTATAAGATATTGAAAGACCTCATTTCATTGTCAGCAGCTCATTAAAACTCTGAACATCAAATTAAGACCCAGGGAGAACAAAAACAGGAAACAAGGCCAATCATTTCTTCCAATGTCATCTGGTAGCACTGACCTCCAGGATGCACTGGAGGCTAATAAGTGAGGTCTTATGCCCTGTCTTTTTTGTTCTAGATGGAGACTCATCGGATTTCCTTGGTCAGAAAAAAAAATCATGCTAATCAAGTCATTTTCATTATTTAAAGGTCCTCCCCACCCCGAAATGTGAATAGAAGTCTTTATTTTTAAAGTATACAGTCTGTAGTAAAGAATTTAACCTTTCTTATCCTATTTCACCTCTTAGCCAGTCTGTAAGGCACATAAGACAGGCATCAGTTGCCCCCCTGGTAAAATCCAACAAAGGACAGGACCCGCACCACTGGGTAATGAGGCGCCTGGATACTTTCCATTGTGCTTGGACATTCAGGGAGGGCTGGGAAGCCAGGTTCGGGTTTTTTAGCCACACTTGAAATCAAATAATAACAAATAAAACTTGGAATGTAAACACATTCCTTTTGGAATAAAAAATATTTTACTTCTCAAGTAAACTGCCAATACGTCTCCATTTCTTATGCGGAAAACTAGATAGCAATCTAAAAACCTAATTTTAAAATGGGTATAAGATAAACCAGGTGCGTACAGGAGCGAACTGGTTTAAGAGCATGAATCAATTCTAGAACACCTTAGAGACTTTTCCTCCACAGCAGGACCAACTGTGAGTAGGACGAGGGTCCTGCTGGAGCCCAGAGACTCTCTTTAAGAGGAAAAAGCAAGATAAGAAGTTCCTCTGCTTAAGCACTTTGAAACTTCCTTTTATAGTCAATAAAACAACTCTTATTAAGCAAGCTAATTATGCATTATCATTCTGATTTCTTGGCCATTCCTGTATTTTTTGTGGCTACTATGTTTGCCCTGTTTTTTGAGCTGTTTTATGGATATTAAAAATGACGCCATATCTAATAAGTGCAATAGTAATAAGCCCGTAAACTTTTAGTAACAGACAATTATAAACAGAAACAAAAATGTAAAAAGTGGTGAGAAAACGGTAAATGCTGGAGAGCATTTTAAGAAGCCAAGGGCTCTTACTTAAACTGCAGACAGACGGATGGTAAAGTCACACGTGGGAGCTGTGTACTGTGGCTTCTAGGCCTGGGTAAAAGCTTGAACTGTACCTGTGTGCGCATGAGCGCTGTGAAGGGGATGGGCACACACTGTCAGGCTGTCCAGGAATTCCCTAGGACACTTAATTGTTCATCAAGGAAAAGAGTCACCTGTCTCAACAGCTTTCTTTCCATATATGCAGAACTAGTCTATTTTGGAAAAGATGTCACTGATATACCACCAAGGGGGAGGAAACACTGACAACACCTTAAACTACAGAGGACAGGATCTTTACACTATTTAGTAGCGATGCACCCTGGGACGAAAATTAGCAAATACTCAGCCCTGGCTGGTGCGGCTCAGTGGACTGAGTGCAGGCTGCGAACCAAAGGGTCACCGGTTTGATTCCTAGTTGGGGCACATGCCTGGGTTGCAGGCCAGGTCCCCTGTGGGGGCCGCATGAGAGGCAACCACACACTGATGTTTCTCTCCCTTTCTTTCTCCCTCTCTTCCCCCCTCTCTAAAAATAAATAAATAAAACCTTAAAAAAAATAGTAAATGCTTGTAAGTGGCCTGGACTCACAAACAAATGGACTAAGGTACTGTCTTTCCAAATCTAGGTGCTTCTACATTACTTTAAAGTTACATTTTAATTTTTACTCATAATCTGCTACTCTAGAGAAATGTAACCTTTTTGTTCCCATCTAGATCTTTTTATGAATGGAATTTTTTTCTTTTAACATTTGTTATATAATTTTAAACCTTACTATTTTATTAATGAAATAGTCTATTAAATTTTCATATTATAGTCCTTGAAACTTTAAAAATTAAGCAATTAAAACAAATTAAAGATAAGGAGTTTGCAGGAACATACTGGAAGGGTGTTGAACTAAGTTTGGGCAGGTGATGAACAGGGTAGGAAGGCTGCAGGGTATCAATACATTATAATACCCACTCTGGAAGAGTTGGGAGAATGAGTAAAGGTAGTTCTGAGAAAAAATGAAAAACATGTTCTAAAATCTAGAATCAAGAGCATGACATAAATAATGAGGCTGGTAAGGTAATACTGGTCCGTAAGCCCTATTAAAGCAGGTGGGACGCACTCCTTGGAGTAACTGGAAGTCATTCATGTGTTTTCACCCAAGAATACAGATTAGATTTCTATTTGAGAAGCACCTCTTTAGCTCCAGTACGAAGAATAGAGCAGTCCTGTTTATCTGCAGGGAATACACATCCCCAGTGGGTGTCTGAAGCTGTGGATGCTACCAAAACCTGTATATAGTAATACATGTTTCTTCCTATATATACCTATGATAAAATTTAATTTATAAATTAGGCACACAGTAAAAGATCAACAATGATAACCAGAAACAATGATAACAATATACTGCAGCAGTTTTCAACCGGCGTGTTGCGGTGCACTGGCCTGCCACAAGCATTTTTAAAACATGCAATACCTGACTGTTTAGTCAGGGGTACTGGCCTCTTCTCCCTTAGACTGCCAAATAAAAAAACGCAACAGCTATCTGGTGTGAATGAATGAAAATTATACCTATTTCTTTTAGGTCGGCCAAAAAAAGTGTTTTTTTTTTTTTGGTGTTCTGCAGGATTTCAGTAATTACTTTTATGTGCTGTGAGATGGAAGGGTTGAAAATCACTGACACACTGTAAAGAAAGTTATGTGAACATGCTGCCCTCTCTCAAAATCTTACTGTGCCGCCCTCTCCTTTTCACTCAGAGAAAGAAAGCTCTTTATGGCTTCTCTTTGGCATGGAAGTGCTAGCTTCACTATTCTTGCACTTTGGGGACACTACTAAGTCATGTGAGGGTTATCTGAACACAGTACTGCAATAAGGTGACAGTCAATCTGACAACCGAGACAGCGACTAAGTGACTAATGGGTGAGAAGTACATACAGGGTACAGACGCTGGACAAGGGATGGTTCGTGTACCCGGTGGGATGGAGCAGGCCAGCACAAGGACATCACACTGCTCAGAACAGTGTGCACTTTAAAACTTATGAATTATTGACTTCCAGAATTTTCCATTTAGTATTTTCAGACCACCAGTGACCGAAACCATGGGTAAATGGGTACTATTGTTTTTGGAAAGGTGAGAGGCAACAATTCAGAGGCAACGTATGATGTTATCCTAAACTGAGACAATCCCAGTAGAGACCGAGTTAATGGTCCCCTACCGCTTAACATTATTAACCTTCTGCCTTCATAAACATCACTGTTACCAATTGGTTTTCTGACTGAGGATTACCTCTTTTGAATCAATACCAAGAAGAGTAATTGCTTCCCTCTTTGCTCTCTGCTTGATTCCAGAAGGTGCTCACGCTCCCAACTGGGTCCTGCAAAGGCCTTTCCAATGTACGCGATTACACAAAGGTATGGGCATTGATTTTATGGCCCCTTCAATAACTTTATTTTTAAAAATCTAAACAAAGTAATTTCTAGCTGAATGAGAAAACGCCCCTGCATTCCTTAAACGAAGGGTCAAACTGGACTTTCTTCAGTCCTTTTCAAGAGCTGGGGCACCTCCACTTTGTTCTAAGAAAACTGCTAAGACGGTACTAAAACATGCTAGTTCACTGAAGAGGCTGTGTGCAGGGTGACACGGCTCACTCGGGGGCTGGTGCCACTTACTGGACAGGCAAGCCCAGTCAGCCCAAAGGAAAGATCAGAGTACTGGTATTCCTTGTGTTTGGACTCAGCTTAAAGCAGTTCTGTTTTTGTATATTTCACACATGTGTGTATTAACGTATATAAATGTAATTAATATGTGTATGAATGTGTAAGTGTGTACAATACATTGTTTTTAACAGTTACCTGTGCTTTTAGGTTTTTTCTTTTTAACATGGAAAATAATCAGACAAAAAATTAGTATACTCTTTAATACCTTAACTCATTTCTAGTTGACAGATTTTTATATTCAAAATACTGCTAATTTATAAAAGTCAAAGGCTAAAATGGAGTTCATGGAATAGAAACATGCTTCAGACACAAATGCACTTCTTTACCTTAAGGACACAACAGACCGCACCGGATGGCTCAGAGATTTACAACCACGATCAAACTAGGAACCAGTTCTTCACTGGGTTTATAAGCTACAACTGCAGCATTCCTTTGTTTCCCAGGCTCCAGTGTTTTAGTGGGGTTTAGTTACCATGAGGGCAGCACGATTCTCACCTCGGGCACCCCATATGCAGCCACTGCTTTCTTTCTTAACCCTGGAGTTTTCATGATAAAAGAAGAAATTAGGAAGGGACCACGGAGAGAACAGCACACACGTTAGTTAGCTAGCTACTACACCTCTGGTTAACTCAGACTAACACCCACCCCTCCACCCCCCACCCCCGTAAGCACTTTATTAAGGTGGTTGGTGCTTTAAATTTTGGGTATGAATATTTAAGAGACAATTAGCTGCCCTGGCTGGTGTGGCTCAGTGGACCGGGTGCCAGCCTGCAGAACAAAGGGTCCCCAGTTCAATTCCCAGTCTAGGGCATGCCTGGGTGGCAGGTTCCCAGTAAGAAGGCACGTGATTGGCAACCACTCATTGATGTTTCTCTCCCTCTCTTTTTCCCTCCCTTCCCCTCTAAAAATAAATGAAATCTTTAAAAAAAGAAAAAGAGCCAGTTAGCTGATGGTTAAACAAAGGCATCAGCTCTGATTCCAGTGTTAGGAGTAATTCAACCTGGATCTGTCCTATTATATATTAGTTTTATATTATTAGGTTTAGGGATTTTTCAAAATTTTTTTATTAAAATTCCCAAGAAGATAATAAATTGGCTATTGTGAGTTTGAAACTGCCCTAACTCATGACCAAAGTTCTGACTGCATTTTGTTAGGAGCACACCTCTCCTTTTGCTGGAGAACGAATCGTTTACAAGGGCATGATCAGGCCCTGGTATATAAAACACTAGTTACTGTTTGTTCAGTGAGTTTAAGTAGATACTTTAAACAACTGTTAAACACAAACCTGGGTTAGATTAAAAAGTAGGACTCTTCCTTTAAGAGGTTATGAATAACAAAGTGAAGACTACTTCTATTGCTTAATAATCATTATGCACTTATTTAAAAATCTGACAAGTACTGTGCAATGTTTTTAGGAAATACGTCTCTCTTTCTGATCCTTCACTACTGGAGTACGTAGACAAATCTTTCTGGTGGTTCTTCCTGAGCCCAGGCCCTCCACATCCACTGCAGAGGTCACCACAAGACACCACATAAACAGGGAGTGGCTCTGGACACTGCACATGATGGAAGGTGCAGAGTGTAAGCAGATGCGGGCAGTGGCACAAAACAGAGCTGAAGGCAGGGCCCACCAGACAAGGGCGGGCTGTGAGCACTGTTGGCCGGTTTGCATTCTGACCACGCAGCGAAGCCAGCCCGTGAAACCCTGCTGCAGGCCCCTGCTGCAGGAGTGGGATGATGCTTGTTATTACACACAAAGCTCTAGCTACACCTGGATATAGTACTGCCTGGATCTAGTCCAATGGTGGAAACAGAACCCAAGAACATGATGATAAAGAAGAGAGGAAGAGTGGGGGCAGGGAGAGACTGGAAGTGAAATGAAGAACGCAAGACCCCCAGGCCACTGGTGCCATTTCTGTAAGGATGGCAGTGGGACTGTCCCTGTCTCAGGGCAGAGAAAGACGGGCTGCAGTTCAAAAAGCCTGTGTGACAGGGACACCAGGCACTCTGGGGAGGTGTGAAATGGGAGTGATCGAAATTCAAGGTTGGCAACCACCTACAGAGTGACCCCACTGGCAATGCTCCCTGGAGACACGGTCAGGGGATGAGAGTGCCCAAGAAGAACACACTGGAGAGAAGATAACTCTAGAAAGCATCTGCTTTTAGAGAAAGCTCTGAAGAGCAAGCATCAGTGATCAAATAAGTAATTGGGAAACTCATTACTTTTGTCCTGAACTCATTCATATTACTAAATCCAGGTCTTTGTACTGAAGTCTTGATTTCTAGCCAGCTTAATAGCCATTTTTCAATAGAAGTTTGTAAAGTGAATTGGTTGGCAGTCAGTAAATGAGTCTTGTAATCTCCAAAAGTGCATTGTAATTCCATAGAATCTGAATTCAGTAATCAAAGTATTTTATTTAAATAGAGTATAGTGCCATCACCCACAGGTGAACTCATAAGATAAATGAACATCACAAAGTAAGTAAATTCATAAATCTACTGGCTTGCTCAAAGATATAGTCTACAAAGCAGTTAAACGAAGTAAGCTGATGCTAGGTCAGTTTGAAGGCAAAACCTTAAACATGATTCAATTAACATTTAAAGTATAATTAAAGATGAAATGTTTTCCCCCACGAAAGCATTAAAGGTTGAGAGAATAACACACACACACACACACACACACACGTAATTCTACACTATAGGATTCAGAGTAATTCTCATAAAGGAGGGGTCTATTATTCATAAGTGTAACTTTTGAAATTAAATTTTCAATACTCAGTTATCCAAAACAGAAGGAAATTAAGCCATAAGATGAGCTACCAAATAAGCTTATCTGAAACAATCTTAACATTAACAATCTGAATCATTAATACATTATTAAAATTTCACAATGGTAGTATCTGAATAATTTCACTAATAAATATCACAACACTTGAAATGTCAGGAAACATTAAATGTAAGGGTTAAAATCGCAAGCAAATTAAGGAAAATAAGGAACGTAGGGTTTTCTTAACTTTCTGCCAATTCAATTTCAGTGCCTGTTAACACGGAGCGGATGGGTCAGAAGGCTCTGCCCTCATTTGAGGGACATGGCGCTCCCTGCCAATGATCAGGAGGCCGTGCAAACAAATTAAAGGGGTCTATGAAAGTAACTGCACTATAGAAAACACAGGGAGAAATCACTCACCTATTTTCCTATTAAGTAACTTTAATTCTTTAATAAATTCATATTTAAATTAATTTTTGAGCATCTGTGTAGAATATCATACATTTACTTAATACAAATACATATTTTAAATATATTTTATTGAGTATGGTATTACAGTTGTCCCATCTTCCCCCTTTATTCCCCTCCTCCCTGCACACCCCCTCCCACCTGCATTCCTCCCCTTTAGTTCATGTCCATAGGTCACACATATAAATTCTTTGGCTTCTACATCTCCCTATACTATTCTTAACCTCCCCCTGTCTATTTTCTACCTACCATTTATGCTTCTTATTCCCTGTACCTTTTCCCCCATTCTGCCCCTTCCCCTTCCCCGCTGATAACCCTCCATGTGATCTCCATTTCTGTGATTCTGGTTCCTGTTCTAGTTTGCTTAGTTTGTTTTTGTTTTACATTTGGTTGTTAATAACTGTGAGTTTGTTGTCATTTTACTGTTCCTATTTTTGATCTTCTTTTTCTTAGGTAAGTCCCTTTAACATTTCATATAATAAGGGCTTAGTGATGATGAACTCCTTTAACTTGACCTTATCTGGGAAGCATTTTATCTGCCCTTCCATTCTAAATGAAAGCTTTGCTGGATAGAGTAATTTTGGATGTAGGTCCTTGCCTTTCATGACTTGGAATACTTCCTTCCAGCCCCTTCTTGCTTGCAAGGTTTCTTTTGAGAAATCAGCTGACAGTCTTATGGGCACTCCTTTGTTGGTTACTGTCTCCTTTTCTCTTGCTGGTTTTGAGATTCTCTATCTTTCATCTTGGGTAGTGTAATTATGATGTGCCTTGGTGTGTTCCTCCTTGGGTCCAACTTCTTTGGGACTCTGAGCTTCCTGGACTCCCTGGAAGTCTATTTCTTTTGTCAGACTGGGGAAATTCTCCTTCATTATTTGTTCAAATAAGTTTTCAATTTCTTGGTCTTCCTCTTCTCCTTCTGGCACCCCTATGATTTGAATATTGGAACGTTTAAAGACATCCTGGAGGTTCCTAAGCCTCTCTTCATTTTTTGAATTCTTGTTTCTTCATTGTGTTCTGATTCAATGTTTCTTTCTTCCTTCTGGTCCACACCATTGATTTGAGTCCCGGTTTTCTTCCCATCCCTGTTGGTTTGCTGTACATTTTCCTTCATTTCCCTTTGGTAGTCTTCATTTGTTTACCTAATTTGTGACCAAATTCAACCAAGTCTGTGAGCATCCTGATTACCAGTGTTTTGAACTGTGCATCTGATAGGTTGGCTATCTCTTCATCACTTAGTTGTATTTTTTTCTGGAGCTTTGATCTGTTCTTTCATGTGGGCCATTTCTGTTGTCTTGGTGCACCTATTACATAGTAAGGGGCGGAGCCTTAGATGTTCACCAGGGCGGGACAACCCACGCTGCTGCGTAGTGATGCTGTTTGTGGGGGAGGGGACTGAGAGGGAACAATGGTGCTTGCTCTGCTCTCTGCTAGTTTTCAGTGACTTTCCGAACTACTCACGGTCAAATTGGGCCCCTCTGGTGCTGATTCCCGGGTGGGTGGGCTTGTGCACATTCTGGGACCCTGTGGGTCTCTCCAACGAGCTCTCCTGCGAGTCTGGGAGTATCTCCCGCTGCCTCTGCCTCAACCCCCACAGGAGCTTCTAATCAGAGGCTTTGAGGCTTTATTTCCCCAAGCTGGGACTCTGGGTTGCGGGGTCTGTCTCGCTCCCCAGTTGTTCCTCCTGGTTTATCCATACGAGGGAGTGGGATGCCCAGTCCACAGTCGCCACCTCTCCTGGCTGGCCGCGCCTTTCCCCAATCTGCCAGCTGCTCCACACGCACACGAGTCCTCTCCCTCGAGTCCTCTCCGCCCGGCTGCCCGTCTCCACCCCTCCTACTGGTCTGGACGAAAGTTTCTTCTTTAATTCCTTGGTTGTCAGACTTCCTTACAGTTCAATTTTCTATCAGTTCTGGTTGTTTTTTGTTTTAAAATTTGTTGTTGTCCTTCTTTTGGTTGTGCGAGGAGGCACAGTGTGTCTACCTACACCTCTACCTGGGCCGGAAGTGTTTCAAACACATATTTTATAAAAATCAAAATGCATTATCCCAGCCAGTGAGCAGCACAGTTACTTAAGGGATAGAAACATTAAAATTTAAGAATAAACAGGTACAAGCAAAAAAAAAAAAGAAAAGAAAAAAAAAAGGATTACATGATAAATTCAGTATAGTCTGAGGGAGGTATGAAATACAAGATTAAAACAGAAGGACTTCTTATGTCAACTGCAATAATATTGGTTAGGAAGTAAGAGGGGACCCCCTCTCCTCCCAAACGAAATTATCTTCTGGAGGGTGGGGCCCTTGTAGTATAGGCGTCACCTGCTAGGTGAGTGTTCTAGGAACCCATCCATCTGGATCAGTGGACTAGCTGGTGTTGTTGTGAGAGGCTGTGTTCAGCTTCAGTGATTTTTTTTTTTAAAGACTCAGTGTGTTTGCCCACTTCATGGCAGGTGATTTATGAGTGCATCTGCCCACACCACACTGAGTGTTCAGCAGTTTTTGACCAAAAGCCGCACAACCCCCATGCCCCACCCTCCCTATTCACGTATCTTGCCCAGGTAGATGTTTTTTTGTTCCTCAGATAAAAACAGTTCTCAAAGGGAAATGTTTTGCTGATGTGGACGGGATGACACAAAAACGGCAGAAGCACCAAAAGGCATCAAAACTGGTGAAGTTAGCGCCGGCCACAGTGGCTCAGTGGACTCAGTGCCAGCCCATGAACAGAAGGGTTGATGGTTCGACTCCTGGTTGGGGCACATGCCTGGGTTGCAGGCCAGGTCCCCAGCTGAGGGCGTGGGAGAGGCAGCTGATCGATGTATCTTTCTCTTCCTCTCTTTCTCCCTCCCTTCCTCTTTCTAAAAATGAATAAAGTAAATCTTTTAAAAAAATTGACAAGTTCAAAAACTGTTCTGAGCAGTGGAAAAAACATCTTGATAGTTGTACTGCATGAAACGGAGAGGGCTTTGAAGGTGACTGAAGTTTAAATATGTTAAGAATAAATGCACCATTTTTATAAATAAATTCCGTTTTCTGGGTCCCCTCTTGTAAACACATACTGCCCTATTATTTTATGCCTAGAATCTGTTTTTAAAATATCTGCAACACTACAAACTTTAAACTATTGAAAATGTCAATCTAGACAACATTTTATGTGTAGAGAAGCTATTGCTCAATGAATCCTTGTAAGAATCAAAAGGAGGGCATTTTTCAAACTGAGTCTGTACTTGTGAGAGCCCCAGACAAGGCACATTTTATTAGGATCATGCAGGGGCTTCACCAAACAGTTCCACAGGTGGGGGGAAGCCCCCCTGCTGGCCTTTAAAGCCCTCCCCCTGCCAGACAGCATCAGGGCTAGACTAAAAGTCCAGAGAGCTTGCACAGCTCTCAGTGATCTATGATTTTGGTAGGGCAGCGACTGAAGCCTTGACGGTTACATATACCTTGTCACACTTCTCCATATATCCGCATGGACTGCTCTCCGAAGGTATAGAACTTTTCATTGTTTGTGAAAATTCTAGCTGAAATGATGCTATGGTGGCTGCCCCAATGCAGAATAAGCAACAAGCCACAATATGGATTGGAGTATAAAACAATATTGATTTAGAATCAACTTAAATTTTATTTAGCATTGTCCTTCTTTGCAAGAAATAAAATCATCAGTACATGTCAATTTTTGCACGGGTTTTTCTCGCATGGTTCCTAAAGCAGTGAACACCCCTCACTCCTACCAGAGCGCCGCACACACAGTACACAACTTGGAGGCCACTTGGATCCCAGGGGTTGAGCTCTCTAGTAAGAACGTCCATGATGGCCTTTCAGAAAATCTTATGTGCCACTGGGTTAAGTTTTGTTAAATTACTGCAGGATTTTAATCAGACTACTTTGATATACAATTGTACTTTAAGGAGTAACGATTAATATATAAACAATATATTTATTGTACTTTTAACAATATTGTATACCTTCGTATCTGAATCAATCATTTTGCATACCTGTATCTCCTCGTGAAACATTTCTGAAACATCATCCACATTTTCAGGCTATGAAAATTAGCAACAACCAAATTATTACTTTCCTTATGAAACTGTAACCTAATGGCTTGAAAATGTTAATAGACTTCCACATAGACCTTATTTTGTTTATTACAAGAGAATATTTTATGAATATTCTCAAAGCTTTAAGTATTTAAACCTCTCTAAGAGTTTTTCCTGGAGGGCACCTAGCCCACTACCACAGGGCCCTCACTGCTCTCCTGAGGACGGGGGGGATGGGGGCGGGTGGCCGGGTGGGCGGTGTAGGCCCCGCCTCGGGTATTAAAGGGGCAGTGCTCACTAGGAGGTCGGCACACTGAGACCAGTTCTCCTGAGAGACAGGGCAGGCTCAAGCCCCTCTAAAATATTTGTGTGCAAGTTGTATAATCTGGTTTATGAGCTGAGTACTCTGTTTTCCCCCAAACTCTTGAATGTTCATCTCACTTTGTGAGACAAATGTGACAGGTGTGAAGATACAGAGTTATGACACGTACTGAGAAAAATCAGAGTAAACGTTAGGTTAGGGTTTATTAAAACAAAGAATCATTTTACTAGTGTCATTTGAAGATATATTTAATTTAGGGAGGGAAAGTTCTACATAGAGTTGTCTCTTCTCTTTCCTCCACAGGTTCAGAACAAAGTGTCTTTTCTTCATTATGCCTACGTCACTCTATTTGGTGAAAAGGCAAGCCTTGGACACGGACTGTCAGCTTGAGAGCATGGACGGGCCTGCTACGCAGTCCTGCCTCCATGAGAAGAAGCCGCAACTGGCTCCTTTCAAACCTATAATTTATGAGTTTATTCAAACCTGCCAAATTGCTTTAAGTAAACGCCTCTCACATTTGAAAATTCTCATGGCAACTCATTGAGTTTGGCAGACGGGCAAACCCAAATTCAACCCTTTTATCCTGCAGCTAAGCCATTACAACGGTAATTCTGCTCTGACACTCTGAAGGGCCTGCTAATCACTGTCCTCTGGGTCCCTGGACAGATTTCCCATTCAGATCGGAAGGGCTGTGCATGGTGAAAACCAGCAGCGACACCTCTCTTTACATGAGAGATGGTCCCTCGTTACACATCTCTACGAGGAACAAGGGCGCTACAGCCAGACGTCTCTTAACGCCTTGCCTTCCTCCCTCCCCAATGAAACGAAAAGGAGCCAATGACACCAGGCGTTTCAACTGCTTTGGTCGAGCACCAAACATAAAGCTACCAGTTCTGTCAAAAATGCAGTTAAAAATCTTTAACCGTAAGACTAGTGTCTCTAGAGTCACTCTTTCTCTTCCTAACTTACTTTTTACCTATTTTTATATATTTTCAGGTTATAATCAAAACCCAATTAATTGAGTCAAAGGAATGTGCATTAGAGACAGAAACAAATGTTGAGAAACATGAAAAGCAAACTTGGATCTCCTCTCTACTACTCTTTCAGATTTTGATGATCTTGACTTCTGTGGTTTTTAAATAACTAAATTAAAATTATTTTTGTTTTGAAAAATATCTTCAAATTTCATACTATTACTTGAAATAACTGGCAATAACCTTAAATTTCAAAACCCCCATCTGGAAATTTGACAGAATCTATTAGATCAATTATTTAGTTTAACATTACTGAACTCTGTGTATACAAATACTTTCATAAAGAGATCAGCTATACATTCAAAACTGAGTCATGCCCTGGCTGGTGTGGCTCAGTGGGCTGAGTGCCAGCCTGCGAACCGACAGGTCCCTGGTTCAACTCCCTGTCAGGGCACATGCCTGGGTTGCAGGCCAGATCCATGTGCTAGAGGCAACTAATTGATGTTTCTTTCGTATATCGAAGTTTCTCTCCCTCTCTGCCTCCCTCCCCAACTCTATAAAAATAAATAAATAAAACCTTAAAAACCACTGGCTCATGCTCAAGTTCTCAAACACCTGTAAGTAAACTTAAAGAGAAAATGAAAGACCAAACAAAAAGACATAATTATACCGTAAAGTCCAAAAGCCTCAAATAAAACACTGAATTCTCTGGGACTGGCAGCATCCTGTGTGCCCATGACTGACCTCAACTGTGACACCACGTAAACTTCAGCTACTCATTTAGTCTTTCCAGGATCATGTTCTACCTCAACAGAAACCTTTTACCTCATTCCTACGGAAAGGAAAGGAAATTGCAGCGAGGAGAGATTTAGGGAAGTATCTTTCACCTCTACTTTCTCAGTTTTCCCATCAGAATAGTCAAGCACAATATCCCCCTACTTCTACTTCTCGTGTTTTTAGGTTCTTTGGAGAAGATCAGAAAAGACCACAGAATACATATCCATAGGTCCTAGCTAAAACAATATGTGCTATTTCTGGTATTCAATGAATACCAGAAATAGCACGTATTGTTTTCTAACTCACTGAAACGAGAACTAATTTAGAGAGAAATGGTATTTAAGACCTGAGATGGTAGGTACCAACCCACAGCAGGTGGCTGAGGAGTGTGTGTGTGGGAGGGGAGTGGGGCGATGTTTTAGAGTAACATTAATATGTGGCGGTCATAACTTCCTTGTTCATTATGCCACTGAAAACAAAAGCATACACTGAGACCAGGACTAGCAATGAGAATTTCTGTAGGTAGGGAACAGAACTGCCTTCTTTCGGTGTGGTGCATCCATTCTGTGACCAGGAACTGAAGCAGTAACTGATATGGTCACTGATGGAGTTGAAGTGACCAGTCTATGTACCATATAAGAAAATAAGAGGAAAAAGAGAAAACATGTGTCTTGTACTTCTACATAATTAAAATAATAATTATGACATTCCAGGGACTTCTAAGGCAAGTGAGCAACAGTAACCCAATTTTACAAGTAAGGACAGTCCCTGATCATGATTTGTGTACATCCTATTGCATTTGTCATCACTTTCAATAACCTCAAATGCCCAACTAGCCACCCCTAAAATGCATATACACTAATCTTCTCTATCTCTGTGAATCTGTATCTTGAACTTCCAGTTCAAGTCTCACCACACCACGTCAAGTCTTCTTCCCTAAGCACCCAGCTCACCTTGCTTGTTTCCTATGAAACCCTCCAGCATTCTGGGACACTGACACCTATGTGCTGCTTGGATACTATCTGCCTGAAAATGTGCTGCAAAGGAGAACTGCAATTGTGGGAGAAAAAACACTTCAAGTTCAGTACAAGGGGGAAGCTGCCATTATACAAAAAACGAGTGAAATCTTTTACTGTTGCCAAACCCTGGTCATAGAGGTTGTGTAAGCTAAACAAACACATTAAATATAATACTTGGTAATGCATGTGAGTACACCAAATTAGTTTGCATTTCAGTGAGACCAAGGAGAACACACTAGGGTGGATATTTTTACAATGAATGAATGGAGATCTTCAGACACCTCTTTCAGTAATTAACAAAACTAGGGAAAAAACAGGTTAAGGAAAAGAGAAGATCTGAACATTTTCAACCACCGCCACCTAAATGACACTTACTCTGCACACTCACAACTACAGCAGAATATGCATGCTTTTAAGTGTGCATGAGATTCACCCAGACAGACCACATGCTGGCTGTAAAAAATCCTCAATGGATTCAAAAGTAATAAAATGTTATAGAACACAATTTTTTGTGCAGAACAGAATTAAATCACAGATCAGTCACAGTAAGACACAGAAGTCCCAAATATTTGGAAAAATTTGCTGATAATCCATGTGTTAATGAAGAAATCATGGAAGAAATTAGATATGTTGAACTAAACGGTAATTAAAATACAATATAATATTAGTTTGTGGGATGAAGCTAAAGCATTATTCAGATTGAAATTTAACTTTTAAAAGACAGGTCTCAGAAGTAGAAAAGAAAGGTCTCAAATCACTAACCTTCCACCTTTAAGAAGAATAATATTGCACCAAAATCAGGTAGAAGGAAAGTATAAAAGGAGAAATCAAAAAAGAAATTAAAAAGTAATACATAGAGAAAACCAACAAAAACAAAAGCTGGTTCTTAGACAAGACTGATAAAATTAGTAAAGCTCTCAGAGCCAGGACAAACCCAACAGGGAGCGCTGCTACAGACTCGAACGACCTTGGGATAAAACGGGAATGTCACGGACAACTTTGTGACAGGAACCTTATCAACTTAGACGATATAGATAAATTCCCTGAGAAATACACAAGAAAAAATCAGAAAAGTTTGCTATTTTACACATAAATTAAACCCGTAGTTAAAAGCTTTCCCACAAAAACATAAAAGGTAAGCTCTACAGATTAGAATATGTCTTATGAAAGATTTATTCCCAACATATACTGAAAACTGTTATATTGGGTTGGCCAAAAAGTCTGTATGTTTTTTTCCATAAAATGAAAGATACATTTTTCATTTTCTCCAATAACTTTATTGATGTGGATATTCTGAGTATGTTTTCAATTAATATGTTGACTTGATCGCTGTCAACGCCAGCTGGTCTGCCCGACTGTGGAGCATGGCCAGTGAGAAATCTCCAGCACGGAACTTCTCAAACCACTTCTGACACGTTCCATCAGTCAAAGCACCTTCTCCGCACACTGCACAAACCTTTTTTGTGTGTGTTTCAGTTGCGGTTTTACCTTTCTTGAAATAACAAGGCATAATATGTGGAAAATGTTGCATATTTTCTTGCATTTTCAATGTCAAAATGACTACACAAAAATTCGCCAATACAAATGAGGTTTTTAAATGTACACTGATATGACAGCTGTCACAATACAATCCAACAAAATTGTTTGCCATGAAGTTAAAAACAACTAAGTGCATCTGGTGAAAAAAGCCAGACGAACTTTTTGGCCAACTCAATAAACTCAGTATAAAAGAAGACAATACAATAGCTTTAAACAGATACTTCAGGAAGGATGGATACACGAAAGGTATCATAGATACATGAAAGATACACGAATTGCCAAGAGGCACATGAAAAGATGCTCAACCTCATCTGTCTTCAGAGAAATGGAAACTACAACCACAACAGGTGAGAGGGTAAACAAACTGTGGCCCATCGATTCAGTGGAATACTAATTATCAATGGAAAGAACCTCTCACTGATACATGCGACAGCATGAATGAACCTCAAAACAAGCCATGCTGACTCGGCACAAAATAATCTCCCTTTCTAGGGAGTTCAGAACAGGTAAACTGAACATATACGAAAGCTGACCTCACACAACCAGACTGGAAAGGAGGGTGCCAGTGCCTGGGAGCCGAGGGGAAGGAGATGAGGAGATGTTGGTCACAGGGTGCAGATGTTCAATTGAACAATGAATAAATGATGGGAACCAATGTACAGCACGCTGATGATAATGAATGATGCTGTACTGTGCTCTTCAAATTTGCTGAGAGTACATCTTAAAAAATGGTAACTATGTAAGGTGATGGATATGTTAACTATTTCACAATTTCTATGATTTATCAAATCATCATGTTCTATAATTTTTGTCAACCACAGGTCAATAAAACTGAAAAAAAATAAGGTTTTGAGACTATAAGGGAAGAAAAGGCAAAAGTACCCCCAGTCCTTGTCTGGGGGTAGTGGGAGAAAGGTCATTAGTTGATGGAAAGAGTAAGAGAATCTTTGGGGTGATAGAAATCTTGATGGAGTAGTGACTGTAAGTTCATACAGATTCAAAACTCAAAACTTTACACTTAAAATGAATGGGTTTCGTTGTATGTTTAAAAAGGAGTGGGAAAAAACTCTCAATTAGAGTTTTCTTTCTTCATGTCTTCAAAATACCTCCATTAGAAGAAATGATGTAGCCCTGGCTGGTGTGGCTCAGTGGACTGGGCACGGGCCTGAGAACCAGAGGGTCACTGGTTTGATTCCCAGTCCAGGGCACATGCCTGGGTTGCGGGCTAGGTCCCCATTGTGGGGCATGCAAGAGGCAACCGTGTGTTGATGCTTTTCTCCCTCTCTTTGTCCCTCCCTTTCTCTCTCTAAAAATAAATATATAAAATCTTAAAAAAAAAGAAAAAAGGAAATGGAGCTTAACTGTGTTCAAATCAGACCTGACAGTTCCCACATTATTCCTCAGATTAGCTCCAGAACACTACATGTGAAGTATTCTCAGAAAAGATTTTGATGGGCAATTAAATTTGGAAATGGTTCCTGCCAGAGGTTCACAACCCTCACTAGCATACCAAAGGCTTTCTTTACCCAAGCACCTATGAAAAAACGTCTCACAGAATACGTTAGGGAAATGCCAACTGCTCTAAGGACCTCACCTTAAATCATTTTCTGTGCTCCACAGCCCTAAAACACAGTCAACCTGGAGCAAGTATCTGTCAATCTGAACACAACACTAGCATAGCTACACTTGGATAGGCAACAGGCACCTCCAACGTTCTAGGTCCAAAAGTAAACTCCTGATAATCCCTTCAGTCTTATCCTACTAACATCCTTCATCAAGTTAATAACATTATATCCTTCCAGTTGTTCCGCTAAAAACTTTGATGTCATTCTTGATTGAACGCTTTCTAACACCTCACAGACAGTCCATCAGCAAAACCTGCCAGCTTCACTTTAAAGAATATACTTAGAATCACACCATGCTTCACCGTGGCCACTGCGGCCACCTTGGCCGCACCCATTACCATCTCCCATTCGGATTAATGCAACAGGCCAGAAACTGGCAAATTCTGTCTGTGAGGAGCCAGACAGCTAACGGCTCTTCTGGGCATCAGGGCTGCGCTGCTGTTGCTCAGCTTCTCCACGGAGACGCCAGAGCAGCCACGGACCCTGTGTGAATGAGTCAGCATGGCTGGGCTTCAGGAACGTTTGTCACTGAACGGTGGAATTTGAATTTCACACGAAGTGCTGTTTTCCTTCACAATATAAATTGTATGAATTTCTTCAAAAGTTTCTTTTAAAATCTATTTTTACCTTTCAATGTTGAAAGACAAATAATTTCAAAACCAAATGGTCGTTAGAGGACGTGTGCTCCACTCTCACCGTGTAAGTGAGAGGACAGACACAGAGAAATCTGCTTACTTTCTGAGAGAGAGCTACCGTGTTTTGCCGTGCATAACGCGCACCCTCTTTCTAGCACTACGCGTGTGGAGTGCGCTCTTAGTACTACCCACGTGTCATGCGCATCCTTATTTTTCCCTGAAAAATTTGGGCAAAATGTGTGCATTACAACACAGTAGATTTCTAATGGAATATTCTTTTCCATGTTAATAATTTTTAGAACTAAAGTAGCTTATAAAGTGATTAGAAAAACCCAATAGGTCAGTAAGAGTTTTAATTATTAGACAACTGCTCTAATTTAATATAGTAGGTGAAATCATTTGCTTATTTATATGAGCTGGATATTTTCAGTTATATACAATGGAAAAAAAAGAGGGCTTAATGATAAGTTACTTGTTCTGATCATGGGACTAACAGCCTACTATGCTTAGGAAAAAATCCATTTCTATCAATTTTTTCAATGCTGCACAATTATTTTTAAAAAGGAGAAAAATTACATGGTTTAATAGTGCGTATTTACAGATTTTAGTTTATATTTAACTTGTTTGTTTATACTCCTTATAAGACCTATCAAACAGAATTTACATGGAATTATCTTCTTACAAGGAGTTAATTCTGTCAGCTAAATGGAAATTTTTATAATTTGTAAGGTTTCTTGTAGAACACACTACCTGGGAAGGAGAGAACAGTAGACCTTCTCCCCATTTATGTAAAAGTCAACAAATTTCTGTTACAATATTAACAGTATTCCTAGTTTTTTCAACAGAAAGTTAGAGCCCACATTTCCATATATTTTACTAATACAAGAATTTTAATGTCTTAGAAAACCAGTAATTGATTTTTATTTTCCATAGGAAAAAATGATACTCTGGTAGGAGCTCCAACATCGTTTCTGAAGTTCGGACAGGTTTCTGCAACCATGAGGGAAAGACAAAGGGGGATGGGGACTGGGTAGGCTGGATGGCGAAGGTGAAAATGGAGGGGAAGGAGGGTGAGAACACAAAGGCGCCTGGCATGTTGGTACAAGGGAGCTCTTCCTCTGGTGAGAACATTTTGGCATGCCATGGGAAGATTTCACAGTGGGACATTAACCTTTCTACGGGAGACGATGGTCTGCCAGGAGAGCACGTGGTACCCACAGGCAACTCAAATAACGTGCTGCTGCTGACACGGCTCACGACAGAAGTACCGGGCACAGCCTTCTGTGCACTCACATGACTTGCGTACGGAAAAACTTCCATAAAAGAGAAAGCTTTCGTCACCTTTACTTACACTTTACCATGGAACAAACAGACAGACAGAGGGACGCAGGAGTAGCGACACTCTGGGAAAGTAGGCTGCTGACTCTGCTCCCCTCACAAAAAAATGAGCAGGCTTTCTCATGTACAGATGTAAGCAAACGTCTGTTTGTCTACTGCATTAAAGAAGTTACAGATTATTGTTGCATTTTAAAAAGAAAATTGCTAACAACTAAAACAACCTAACCTTCCAATAATTGAAAAACTGAAAAGGGTTGGAGCCCAAACCTAAGCTTTGGAAATCCGTACTTACTGCAGGCACCAGTAACTTCTTCACTTCTTCAACGGCTCTCTTCAGTTTGATCTCCGCTCTGTTCTGAGCGTCCTCCACAGTAATCAGTACATGTAAATCTTCATTGAGATGCTCCCAGTTGGGCTTGCCTCTATTTTGTTCCTCCTAAAAAATTTACAAAAATCACTATTGCAAATTTTTCTTTTCAAAAAGAAAGCATATTTTTCACAATACTAATCTGTTGTCAATTATTTAAGCTATGTTTGTGTTGTTTTTCTATGATGACGTTATAAATATTTTGAATTATTTTCCTGACAAAACAGTCCAGTGGGTCACAGCTAATTCAACACACACTTGTGAAGCACGTACTATACACCAAGCCTGCAGCCAGAGGCTCAGGACGTGACAGTGAGCAAGCCCACCCTGACCCCTTGTGCTCTTCTGTACTAACAAATTCGTCTGTGGTGTCATCCCTTAGGTCGTCAGGAAAGCAGGCCATTACTTCTATATTTTACTTAAGTAAATAGGAAGTCATCAGGGTCACTGGTAATCTAAGTTTGTCATTATCAAGGTCACATAGCTAATAACTTGCCAATTCAGGATCTCCATCAAAGTTACGGAAATTCAAAATCAGTGATATTTTCATTTTGTTACAATTACTTTTTAATAACATTGATTGAATGCAAGATTAAGGAAAGTATTTTACAAAAAGACATTATGTGAGAGAAATGTCATCTGTTTTAAGTATTTCAAGTAGAATTTATGAAACTATTTCGTTATAATCATGGCAAGAAAAACTACCTTTCCCTCATTAGCTTACTTTAAAAAGAGTGAACTGTAAGGTTACTCTTTAATTGTATCCACCCGTAAGTACTAGTTTAATAAAGAATATCTCTACTTCCTTTCTTCGATGTGCTCAAGCACCTCATGAGGAGCATCTCTAGGCTGAGAAGTAGAGCTGGCCACATGTGCCTTTCACCTAAGATACAATAAGGTCAGACCTGCCTCTTGAATTAAGTTTTAGAGATAATATATTTATAAATAACTTACAATGTGTAACTTTTAAATATAATTTTTAAAATTAAACATAATGAGAATATGAACTTAAGTAGAGAAGTGGTATAATAAATGCACCTGCCTCAGTGCAAGGTGCCATATAAACAATAAATTGTACTGCTGGCAGGTCTCTCTTTACTAAACCGTGAGATTCCAATCAAAGAAAAGTGCTACATGGGACAGCTTTCTACTACAACTTACACGTTTGCGAGGCCACGCTAGGGAAAAAAATCTGTGTAGAGCTTAGCCAATAAGAATAGGAACAGGTTGTAACTTCTGCCTTTATTTCTGTTTATATCATTACTATGAAAATGCATCCAAATGTTGTGAGGGAAGTGGGAAACCGGGCGAAGCACAACATCCGTGGTAGGCCAGTCACGTGCTTCCAAAGGGTGACCACAGGGCGCACACAGGTGTGAAATGGGGTTCCTTAAAATTTCAAGGGCAACAGCAATAGTCAATGCCCCGGAACAAAGATCAAGAATACTCACAGAAATACAAATAAATACCCCACAAGTAATAGGCACACTATCTGGCACCAGATCAGAAATTAACAGGCAGGCAAAGAAGCACAAAAACATAACATAAAAGAAACATCGTAATTGAAGCCAACCTAGAACTGACACAGATGCTGTAATTAACTGAAAAAGACACTAAAGTCTAGTGTGTGCGCGCATCTGTCTGAGAGACACTGATGCATAAAGATTCTGATACAAAAGAACTGAGAAATATCTGTAATTCAAAATACTTCAGAAAGGCCTAAGAATGAAAACTAAAATTATAAGTGACTCACCACAGAAACTTTCATACATTGAAAAGACAAAACCAGGAGATTTTAAAAATGGACATTGACTTACATGACAGAAACAGAGAACAAAGTTGCAGTATAATTTTACTTTATGCTTTATTAAAGGAATAAATTTATGAGTTACAAAATGCTTTGGTAAATTTATACTCAATTCCACAACTTAAGTGTCAAATAAAGATACAAAAGTAAAGACAATTAACACTTGTTCTAATGATTGCAACAAAATAAAGTTTTGCTTACAGTTTTAAAAACTGTTGAAAGAAAAACTTAACAAAGTTGGTGAAATTATAATTCAGTTGTGTTCCTTCACCCCTGTCTAACACTCTTCTAAAATACGAGGTCTGTCCGGAAGGCGTCCAGCCACGCACTATGAAAAATAGAGACATTTACTGAAGACGGTAGAAGATATAGAAAACAGAGTACACAGGGCAATGATACCTCAGTCCCCTTCAAAGTAGGCGCCTTGGGACCTCACACAGTTCTCCCAACTGCCATCAGCTGCTGCCCTGTTGTAGTTTCCTGAGTCTCACTGATGGCCTGAAATCTCTTCCCTTTCAAAGGTGATTCTAGTTTTGGGAAAAGCCAGGAGTCACAGGGCACCAAACATGGGTTGTAGGGGGGCTGAGTCATCTGAATGATTTGATTTTTCACCAAAGAACTCTGCATGACATGTGGTACATGAGTGGGCACATTGTTGTGATGAAGCTGCCAATCACCAGCTGCCCATAGCTGTGGCCTTCTGAGTCATCTGAGTAGTTTCCATGGAGGAATGTTCAAAGCTTAACGCAAAATCGGATGCAGATTCGTTGCTCTGCTGTCTCAGTCATTTTGAATGTGAGGGCCACACAGTACACATGCTCACTCAACAACATCTACTGACCCCACTGACTAGTACAGTGAAGTCGTCATTGTTCACACATGTGCATTCCTGTCCACTCTCCTTGGCTGCCAGGTCACAGTGATGTCACACAAACCATTCTCGTTATATTAACAATGGCTGGACTTTTCCTGGACAGACTTCATAGAGTTTAAAATGTACAAATTCATAAGGAAGAAGATGAGAAACAATTTAGAAATTAGAAAGCAGATAGCTAAGTTAAGGAGGGACTTGGCCCACCCCAAGTAAAAAGGAACCAATTTATATTGCAGACTCCCCCCCCCCCCCACTCTGCGGAAAGGCAGGACAAAATGGCAGCAACGAGGCAAGGAGCAGGGAAGGCAGAGACTGAAATTCTGACACTGAATTCTCACTGAAGAGCAGCTGAATCTCCACATCCCTGCCCCTAAAGAGTTGGCTATATAGCACTCCCCAATTCTTGGCAAGACTAGAAATGTATTCCTAAAGAGTTCCACTTCCTGGAGCTGGTTTTGGAGGGGTTGATGGGGTCCCTTGTACACTGAAGCGGGAGGTGTTCAGTCTTCTCCGTCCCTCTGCACCCACTGCAAGGACGGCCAGCCCACTCACTGGGGGCAGGTGACTGGCAGACCTTCCCATGGGGAGTCTAACCAGCCCAACAAACAAAAGAACGAAAGCAACCCCTGAGCAGGAAAGAACTAAAAAATCTACAGAGTTAAGAGAAGATACTGCATCCTTAAAACTAGTAAGAAATGTTCTTAAAAGAATTAAAAACATATTGGATGGGTCAAAAAATTTGTTTGGTTTTAAGTTAAGAAAAAGACCTTTTCATTTAATAAGTAACTTTACTGAACAATGCATCCACCGCTTCGTTCCACCACCTTCTGCCATCTTTCTGGCAACTCCACACCTCCATCTTCCCCAAACTTTATCTTTCTGAGCAAAGACCTGTTCCAGGTGCCTTTTGCAGTCTTCCAGGGAATTGAAACTTTTTCCATGAAGAAAATTTTAGGGAGAACCAAGTAAATGGAAGCCTGCGGGTATAATGCCTGGTAAATGTAGCAGATGGACCAGAACTTCCTGGCCAGCAAAGAAACGTGCGGTCTTGGTGACCCCGATGGAAGGTTGTGCATTTCTGCCGACTACTTTCAGACGTTTCTCGTGGAGTGCTGCTCTCAGCTGGTCTAACTGGGAGCAGTGCCTGTTGGAATCAGTCATCTGGTTTTATGGAAGAAGCACATAATAGAGGACTCCCTTCCAACCCACCACACACACAGCGCCACCTGCTGGGTACGAAGCCCAGCCTCTGGTGTGGGTGGGGGCTCATTCTGTGCGCCCCATCATCTCTTTCATTCCACAAAGTTGTAAAGTACCCACTCTTCATCATCGCTCACAATTTGTTTTTAAAAGGGAATGTTTTCATTACAGTTACATTTCAGGAGAGAACTGCATGCAGAAATAAGGTTAAGAAGGTGTCTGCCCCCTTACCCCGCCCCCCAGCTTAACTTGTGTGGAACCCAAACATCAAATCCATCAACATAACTAAGTGGTGCAAGTGATTCTCAATGCGTGACTTCGATGTTCTGAGCACGTCAGCTCTCTCTAGTGTGGCATAATGTTGACTGTTCCCAGCTAACGTCTCGATTTGAGCGGCATCTATTCCAGCTGGTCTACCTGACCTTGGAGCACGGCCCAGTGAGAAATCTCCAGCATGAAACTTCGCAAACCACTTTTGACACGTTCGATCAGTCACGGCACCTTCTCCATACACTGCACAAGTTGTTTTTTGAGTTTCAGTTGTGTTTTTACTTTTCTTGAAATAATAAAGCATAGTATGTCAAAAACGTCACTTATTTCCTTCCATCTTCAATATTAAAATGGCTACACAAAAATTCACCAATTTTGATGTTTTTTTAAATGCACACTGATATAACAGCTGTCACAATACAATCTTAACAAAATTGTTTCGAATGAAATTAAAGACAACTAAGCACTACTAGGGCCACCCAATGGAAAAAAACCAAAACAAACTTTTTGGCCAACCCAAAACCAAAACATAAGAATGAATGACACTAAAAATGATAGTAGAAATGAAAAGCTGGGTAGAGTAGTTAGAGGATAAAACTTGAGGAGTTCTCCCTCCAACTAGAAGCAAGCACAACAGACAGAAAAGGAAAGAATAGTATAAAAATTATAGGTCTTCTCCAAAAGGTCCAGAAACTGAATGACAAACGTCTCACCAAGAAAAAGGAAGCAGAAAAGAGAAAAGTCATCAACAGAATACATACTTTTAAGACAAAACTGAACTGTAAGAGCTTTCAAATGAAAAGGGTCTACTGAGTTCTTACCACAACTGAGTAAATGAGATGAAAAAAGAATCAAGTATGATGAGCACACAGTGCAGGGACAAAGAATCTCTTAAAGAACAGAAGGAGGACAGGCAACGAAGGGGGGGAAACCCATGTGTTCCATGTCAGGCCTTATCAGAATCATGTATTTTTAATATGTGATCATATCAGACTTCATTTTAAAAAAGGTTTTAAGATAATTACATTCTTATATTTATTTATATTTATTATTTAATATAAATATAACATCTCCCCTTGTTCTCCTGTTTCTTAAATAGATAATAAAGGAAATCTGGAATTAGCAAATACTATAGAAGTCTATAAAAATATCCGTAAAGGTTCCATTTGAGTCAAAAACACACAGAATTAGAGAAAGACTACAGGGTGCGTGTCCTTCTGTAGGCCAAAATACCTACATTAAGAATACACTTCCCACATTTCTCACTTCAAAAAATAATGAGACCCCCCCAAAAAAAGGTTGAAACAAAGCAAAGCAGAGTTACCAAAAAGAATATACATGAAAAATGGTTATCCCTTAGAAACAGGGGCCTCTGAGACATTAATTTCTTTTTAGTTATATTTGGAATATTGTTTCAGGAGTCAACAACTGAGATACTAATGTAGGAAAAAACAGCTCATTGTCATTCATTATTATAATGTCTGCTGTATTAATAATTGTTACAGTATCTGCTTATGGTCGCCCAAAGCAGTGTCATTCCGTATCATGTACCAATAACCCTTCAGCACACGAAGAGCATCGAGCCTCCCTGCCGATTCCCAGACCTCCACGTCAGCCTGCCAGCTGCATGTCCAACACTGTCGCCAGTGCACGCTCGCTCAGTCAGCACCTCCGAGCTGCAGCTCACTGCAGGTCCCTTTCTCTAAACTGGTCCCCAGTTTGTGTCTCAGCTTTCATTAATACTAAGTTCCTTGAATAAATGTGCATTTTTTAAACTTGAGGACAAAGACCAATTGATTTTTTAGAAAAACCTCTGAAATGCAGCCATAAGCTCACCTGTGTTTTGAGAGAGAGGTCATACATTCACCCTCTCATTTCAATCCACGTGAGCTTCCGGCACCATGCTTCGCTCACTGCCCCACGACACCTTACTCTCCCTCCACGTGGTAAATAAACTGCCCTGTTCCCAAATATGCATTCTGACACCCACAATGTTATGCAAGTTATGACTGGTGTCCAGAATGTCTCTTCTTTACCCTTCTTTAATATTTGCTTCTATTTATCTCTTGTTTGAAGTATCATACTATAACTTAGGGTTATAAGTGCTTGTCTTATTCTAGCTATTCCGAAGTCTAGCCCCAGTTAAATACCAGAACCATGGCTCACTGATTTTTATACTCTTAACATCATGTACACAGTGGCTTTACATATATCTGGCCTTAAGCAAATATATATTGAATTCAACCACTGAGCTTGTGTTATTGAGGAGCATCATTACAATCAAGTACCAAACCGCACAGCAGCTTTCCCCACAGGGCTCTCCTGTATCGTTATTACCGTGTCTGTCTGTACTACACCAGACTCCTCACAGTCTCCCCTGCTCACACACTGCTGTCTGTTAGTTTCTGGGCCTGCCTCTTTCTGATCTCCTACTGAAGCTGCCATTCCATTTTACAATCTTTTATTCCTATTCTCTTACTTCCCCTAGTTGGCTGTCCCAGTTTTTCTACAATAATGCTGCTGAGGTCTGACTTTCCTATCCCACCAAAGACACCGCTTTTCCCTTACTCTATCACCTCTATACCTTGTTTCAATGTATCAGAAAAAGTATAAGGGTCAAAGTCTTTTTTAAACTACAAGACTAAAGTTATATCTTAATAAAACAGAGCCAAGTGACAGCAAAAACAAATATATGTAGTTACTGTATATAAATATGTTCAAAGCACAAAACCACTGACCTTTTGATTTAAGAGAAGTTGAAATGACAAGACAGTCATCAAGGAAATAAAATACGGCCTTATTTACATCATAAAGCTTAGTCGCATATCAAACAATACCTGACCATACAGCAGTTGGACATGATCACCAATAATACTTTACTACGGGTCTACACTCTCCATGAGTATACTAGAGACAAGTAAATTCCAATCACACTGAAGTCTTCTCAGGCCATGACAAAGAAACAAACGGAGAAGCGGAAACGATGACAATGGCGCCGGCGACCGAACACTGACTGCTGTGCTGAGCTGAGCAACACGCACACACCACCTCTGTGGACCCCCCGAACAGTCATGAGTGCAGCACTGATGTCCTTGCTGGAGCGGCCACGAGGAGGGCATGGCAGGCCTGCCCTGCCCAGGTCATACAGCGGGACATGTGCCACCGGGCGTGACTTTAGAGCCTGCACCTCAACAACTCACCCCGAACACAAGACATCACCCACACGAGAGCCCTGATATTCACCAGATTTCTCCCAAACAGCCTCATATATTAGTAAAAGAGCCAGAAACAGAAAACTGAGATCTTCAATCTTTAGAACTTTTTCTACTCTACCATTTACCCGTAAACATTTTTATTTGCAGAAATTCTAAGCACATCTTGTCCTCAAAAAATTTTAGGTATGGTAGAAACTTTGGGTGCAGACAAAAATAAACAAATTGATTATTTGGTAAATTTGGGTTTTGTTTTTTTTTAATACTGGTTTATCTCCTAAGTCCACATGAAGTATTCTTTCTCAGTAAATGAATTTGTGAATAAGTCACGTGAAAAACAGTATCAAAAGCTCGCAGAAAAGGACTGGTTAAGCAAATCTCTTACACCTACAAAAATGCTGTTTTCCAGAATGAGGGAACTGCCTATCAAATTTCAATGACACAAATATATAAAAATGGTAAGTTTGTGGGCACTTACACAGAATTCCTCTTAAGACTCAAAAGGTAAGGTTATTAAAACTAAAATTTGGTATTAATACTATATGTATTATTAATAAGTTAGGGATAATTACAGGTTCTAACCATTACTTTTCAATAAAAGATCATCCATTTCATTTTGAAGTTGTTTACACTGATGTGAAAATATTTTTAAAAAATTCTCAACATCTGAGAAACTATTATTTTTTATTGGTTTTTTATTAATAACCAACTTAAAAACTCAATGAGTCACTGCCCTACGAAGTTTTAAATTACGCTCTAATTACAGTATCTGTTTGAACAATAAAGTAATTCTATAACATAAGGCATCAGAACACACTGATTATCCCAACCCCTGCTGAGAGAGACTTTTAATTATAGATTTGTAGTCAAGCAAACGAGCACAAGACCTCTCCCCTACTGTGCTCTTAATGTGAAAGTTCACCTGCCAGAACCTCCCAGACAGGAGTCCAAATGTTATATATTCAAGTAAACCAAGACTCCAATGAACTCTTATGACTATACATCAATACACTTTAAGCCAAGTGATATAAAGCTTATCCATACAACCATCTCTGTTTGTTTAGGCAATGTTCATTAAGAAACTCAACATAAAGTGATTTTACATCATTGCTCACTGACTCCAGTTATAAAGTTGACCTAAAAATTTTTTTTACCTTGAACTTGACTCCAACAACAATCATGTTTTCGAAGCAAATTATTTTCTAATAATAATGAAGATTAGAATAATTTTATATTCAGGTTGTTGAAATTATCTAGAAAAGTCTCTATAGGCAGCAGAAATGCAATCAATGTTTACTAAATTAGGCACAATGAAACAATTTGCTAAATTCAAAGAACATTATTGTTTTGATCAATGATTTTCCAAGCTAAAAACAAAAGGACTATTCTCTATACTTCTCCCTCACAAAAACATCTATCTCCTATAATCAATACTAAAAAACTGTCAGGTAATGACCTCCTTGCAATGTTCATATATTAATTCCACTAATTTAACTGTAATTAATGCATGTCCAAACTAAACTTACATATTCCCAATTTGGGACAAATACTACTGATGTGACACGATGATGAGCAAAATTGAAATTGCTCTAGATCAGAGCTTCTTATAATATGCAAAAACAATTTTGGATGCAGCCATTTAAAAACTAGAGTGAGAATGGAAATAAAAACCTGGCAGAAAATCCTAATGGAAACTTTGGCCTGAGTTACCATTGCACATATCTGAACCTCAGTGGCCTCGCCTGAGAAACAAAGGTAAGCACAGCAGCCACCACGCCCTCGCACGGAGATGCGCTCTAAGTGTGTGCCTGTTTGCAGAGCTCACAGAAGAGGGCCTGGCGTCTCATGAGAGGTTTGAACAGGCTGCCATCTATAATCAAAGAGGAACACATGACTGTAGAAAATGACATAAGCATCAATATACAGAAGGGTAACAACTACAGCAAATAAACTAACATGACTAAAGGTAATAATTAAAAAAAATAAAATTGAAAAAGTACTGTAGGGATAAAGAGCGCTAGCCTAAGATAACTTATTTTTAAATTAACTTAGTTAATAAAAACATATTAAATATATTCAATAAAAACTCAACATGATTTTTAAATATGCTTTTTAGGAGAAAGAAACTTCATGAGGAGCCTCTGGCATCTGGGGGTTGGTGACCGGAGTAGAGATGGACAGAGTGAAGAACTGGGGGCAGGGCCCTCCCCACAGGGTTTGGAGCTGAAGCAGGAACAAAGGAAGAGAGCTACAGTCTCCCCAAAAGAGGACTAGCCCATCTTATTTCAGGAGGGTGACACAAAACAGACTAAAAGAGCTATGAAAGGACTTATTTAGAAAAAAAATAATGAAATTGAAAACTGAGTTCAGATACTACTACTTCCGTAACACACTCCCAAGTCGCCCCCTGTCAGAATTCACTCCCCCCACTCTCCTTCTGTAGGAGCCTTAACCCTAAGGCTGTGCTACAGTCTTCTGCCTCTGGTACACAGAGTAGGAAGCATCTAGAGAGCAAGACGGTCCCTTTACATTTTTTCCCTATTTGCGCACAGTGCTTTCAAAAATGCCTAAAAAGAAGTCTGCTACAGAACCAATAGCTTCATGTTTACTTCTCTCTGCTTTGACCCCGCACAGATCTGAACTTGCACTTCTCTTATGATGTTTTCATTAGTGTTTCTTGAGTATTTGTGTATGTCTTATTTTATATGCTTACATATTTTATAAATGAAATAACATGTCACGCATAAATGTCCTATTAGTTTCTCAACGTATATACATGCTACCCTAATCAATTCATAGCTTTTTTAATCATCACGCATTTTCTTCACTCAGCACATGCTAAACCCTACTCTCCTTACATGTTAGACACAGTTTACCTAACATCCAACAAAATGCTTCTTATATAGTAAGCACTTAAGAAACATCTGGGGTTGAATTTCTACATTATAAATTGAAAATAACAAGTAAATAAAATATACTGGTTACATGATTACTAAGTTCCTAAACCATATGTTGTCTTCTCCTGCATATTACTTGTGTACTTTTCTATGTGGAATAGGGGGAAAAATTAAATACCTGAAAAATTCAGTGCAAGACCTACTTTAAAAAAAGCAATCAGGTAATATCAAAACTATTTTACCTGCTTCCCCTAAAATCAAAATGAAAACACATACATAAAATGAAGACCTGAATCAGATGAACGAACTGCAACCCCAAGCAAAGTGTGGACCCCCTGGAGAACCCACAGCCAGCTTGCCTGCTGCTCCAACGCTGCACGGTTAGGGACAGCAGCAGCAGGCAAGGAACTCCCGTATCTGTAGCTGTTAGCTGGCAGTGTCCTGTTCAATCCAATGCCACCATGAATATTCATAGCACTCACATTGCCCAAATATTAATTCACAGCTGCCTTCATGCAATCTTGAACCCATCAGTGACAAACAGCATTAAAAAAACCCCGTAATTTTGTAGAACAATGACTTTAATTTATAACTGCTGATTTAGGAACTGAATCTCTGTGAGGGAGTTTGGGAGGAGGGGAGCTATATTTGGTAAGGACAAGAAAGCACGTGATTTATAATTGTTCTACATTCCACGTGGTTTAAGCACCTATCAATTATTCACATTTATTGATAACTGGAGTGTTAAGTTTGCTCCAAATCCTAAATCATCATTTGCTCATTACAGAATAGAGAACAAATAAAACGAATTGGCTGAATAGGAAGGCGGCAAACAAGATGGTCTCCCCTCATTCACTATCCTCCAGAGAGGACAGGGCACATAAAATAGTGGAGAGAGGACATGCACTCCAATGCCAGCCTTATTTCAGTATCTCAGTCCAGTTGTCTCTGTAACACTGAGCAACTCATTCATATATTCATTCATTTATTTAATAAACTGACTTCTACTCCACAGAAGGTGCTTTGCTGGTAAACAAGACATGTGGCAGGTAACAGGACAGACAAGCCCCCAAAGAACTTAGTGGGTAGCAATGAAGGCATACATGAAGTAAGTAGTAACAGAGTAACTATTTTTAATTAAGGTGAGACATCAAAATTCACTATGGTATAAAAGCGTACCTCACCTGACTGATCTAGGTTATTACAATAACTATCCCCAGAAAATTTATTCCCTCATTTGTAAAGGCTTCAGGGTTGCAAGGAGTAAATGGAAGAAAGGATTTTAAGAAAGTGATTGGTTTATAATACCTCACACTTTAACATGTAACTCCTACCACCCCTGCTTTTAAGGAAGACTCTTCCTAGGTCTTCCTTAAAGGGTTCCCCCTGAGAATTTTGGGCCTAAACCCCAAGCTGGGCTCCCAAGCCTACAGCACCAGAGCCAGGAAGGAACCCAGATAACAAACAGCTGTGTCTGCCAGGGGCTGACGTCTGGAGATCCTTCCTAGGTTTTTCTTAAAAGGAAGCTTTCTAACTAATAGGGGTTTCCCTTTATTCCACTACAGGACTTACTTCTTGTAATTATGTTACTATAACCCAGCACACCAAGGAAGACCCAGTTTCTAAATTAAAAACCCTCAAAACCAAAGTCACAGTAAAACAATTAACTTAATAAAATTAATAAGGAATCAATCAATGATTCCTGCAGATGAAAAAGCGCAGGTGCCCAGAGGTCCACGGTGGCGGAAGAGCAGGTGGGAGCTACGCTCACCTCCTCCCAGGACCAGGCTGGAGTCACAGCTACATGCAGGGAACGCATGCCGAGTAACCAGCTGAACACTAGCGAGAGAGAAGAAACCACTTCACCACCACGTGACTGGTAGGGAGTGCAAAGGAGACACAAGAGGGCTGGCTGGGCTCCCACGGGTGGCGGCTGAAGTGTTGGAGGGATATTTCAGCAGCCAGGGGTTCCCCCTGAGAAGTGTAGGGTCTAAACCCCAAGCTGAGCTCCTAGGCCTATAGCACCAGAGCCAGGAAGGAACCCAGATAACAAACAGCTGTGTCTGCCAGGGGCAGATGGCTAGAGACGCAGAAAGCCTCTTGAAGGGCCAACACATAAAATTTCGCTTGTAGCCAGTTACCCTGGGCTCCAGTTAGAGGGAGGGCAGAGTGGACTTGAGATGCTTGAAGAAAGTCTGGGGCTGGTGGATCTGAGGAGAGCACTGAAGGAGCAGCAACAGGATCCCTGTGCTGAGTCATGTGCTGCAGCCTTGCACTGCAGGAGCCATCTTTCTCAGGTATAAGGCTCCTCTGCGAATAGCATCAGCCTGAGAGGAAGCAAGAGCTCCACCTGCAGGAACTACTCTGCCCTGCCCTGTGGTGCTTATGCTCAGATGCTGATCACAACTTGATTAGTTTAGCAAACTGACTGGCTTAACTGCTAATTAGTTTAACAACTAAGGCAGAAAATATAAAGAGGCAGCCAAAATGGGAAGACAAAGAAACAGACCCCCAAATGAAAGAACAAGAGAATTCTCTAGAAGAACTAGATGAAATGGAGACAAGCAATTTATCTGTTATAGAGTTTAGAGTAATAATAAGGATACTCAAAAGTATGAAAAAAGACACAGAAATCATAAAAAAAGACCAGTCATAAATAAAGAATGCAATATCTGAGATAAATAATAGACTGGAAGGAATAAGCAGTAGGTTAGATGAAGCAGAGGAACACATCAGTCATTTGGAAGGCAAGGTAAAAAACAAACAAACACCCAGGCAGAGAAGTAAAAAGCAGAAAGAATCTAAAAAAATGAGGAGAGCTTAAACATTTTGGACATAAAGCAGAACAACATCTGCATCATGGGAATAACAGAAGAAGAAGAGAGTGAGCAAGGGATTGAGAACCTACTTGAAACAATAATGACCGAAAACTTCCATAATGTGGTGAACGGAAAAGGCACACGAGTCCAGGAAGCTCAGAGAGTCCCAAACAAGTTGGACCCAAAGAGGCCTACGCCGAGAAGCATCATAATTAAACTGACAAGGCTTAAAAACAAGGAGAGGATCCTAAAAGCAGAAAAGCAAGTAGTTACCTGCAAGGTAGCATCAATTAG
>VMDR010003779.1:0-67551 GCA_007922815.1 Macrotus californicus
TTATATAATGTGGAACATTCATATGTAATATTTATCGTTGCTTCATTTTTCAGTCTTTATCACTTTAGTTGTCCCCAAACTCAGTTTTGAAAACACAATTAGTATAGAAATAAAGTATTTTTACCAAAGATTCTTAGCAATCAATGGAAGTAAACATTCTTCTATTCTCTGAAGCTTTGATTTTTAACAGGGAGAGAGAAAACTTATTGAGTAACTCTCCAGTGCAATGTTCTAATAATGATGTTTGCTAGAAAATGCCAGAACAGAATCAGCCAGTCACCCTTGTAAACGGTCCGCACATATTCCCGGAACTTTCACCTGAATTGTGAAGAGTGGACCACGAGAAAACCATTTCCTAGTTACTGAGAATGAAATGAAAGCCAGAGATAATCTAATGGGGCCTTCTGAGTTCGGGGTCCAAATAAGCAAAGAAGAGACTTGGTTTTGTTTATAATGTCTCTATTCTTGAATTACAAATTTTGATTAACCATTTGCTCATCTTACATAAGCCTTCAAGTAAACTTTGCAAGAAAGCAGTGTTACTGTGAATCTTTGAATGGATGAGAGTATCTTTCTGTTGGCTTAATATGCAAAAGATAAATGAAGTATGCACACAGATTGGGGTTCACAATTCCCCCCTATAAACAGTAGATACTACTTTGTTTTACCTTAGAATTTAGTCAGGTAAGTCCCAGGAAAGCCTGGTTGTTTACTTACTTAGTCTTATTTTTGTTCAAACATTTGTAAAATAGTGCTTAATCTTTATCATTTCAAAGTTTTGTCAGAATATATCAAAATAGTGTATCTATTCAACACTATTTTTTTAGAACCTAGCTATTATTTTTAATTCTGAAATAGTTTTTCTTTATCTTTAATTTGGTCCTTGATTACTACACGTTTTTTTGCAAATGTTCTGATTTCCTCAAGTATACGTATAATTGTAGATAATCTCCCAATTTTTTTACTTCCGGCATGGCTCCTCCCTCTCATTGTGTGTATGTGTGTGCGTGTTCACTTTCTGGGGGTGCTTCTCTAGTCTCTAATCTTCTTTTGCAATAAAAATATGGCCTTTAGTGCAAAATTTGTTTTGTTTTGCATTTTTAGTTTTCATGCGGTCTTCCTTTACCACCCATCTCCTTATCACCTTACACTAGTACCTTCGTGCCTTGTCATGTTACCCTGATCTCTCTTTATGGCCTGCTGATCCTTTTCATTAAACTCCTTGATGTGCAAATTCTGCTAAAGATGCTAAAGTGTTTCCTAGTAGACTGATGGTCATTGTGAGAGGTCTGTGCTTCTGAGCGCTGTTCTCTTATCTGCCATGAGTTTTGTCACAGGTCATGCACTGTTGAAAATTTTGTTATGTTTACTCATCTCAAAAGGTGGAAATAGAGCCAACATTCTCTCCATGTTGCCTTCACCCTCTGCTTCAGTTCTGGTCTAACTCTTATTTTGAAGCAGCAATACCCAGATGACAAATCAGTAACCGCAGCTCTTACATTCATTTTTATCTAACTCATTTATGGTCTTAAGGCCTTACTGTCATCCAATTTCCCTTGCCATATTCCTTAACTCACTGCACTATAAAAGATAAAATACACAAAACATCAGAATTTCAAAAATTTGTTCCTAATAGACGTTTGCCAGTCTCCACCTGTCCTGTGTTTTACATACGGAACTACAATACCTATGGTGACATGGGCCATTACTGGGGCATCACTTCTGCTCTCCACTCACAACTTCAAGGTTATTTTATGGAAATTGCTATCTTCAAGTTAGTGCAAGTAAAAGAGTAGTCTTCACGTACAGTTAGAAGGGGAAACAACTGGTGAGAAAGGCAAGGAGGACAGCGTTCACACTACTTAAAGGCACTAGCTATGTAGGACAGCACTGCCCAGTCCTTCAGGTTGCCATAGACCTTGAGTTCCTTGTCCTGAAATCAGGGAGTTGAAGAAAGATACGGGTGTTTCTATCTGCTTTCAGAAGAGCAGGTTTTCTAGTTCAGCAGCTCAGTAGCACAGCTGCTCCCACCACTGGCATTTTTCAATTAAGTTCAATCTGTCTTGAAGGAAATTACTCTGAACTTTTTGCCATCACATTGGCTGTCAGTCCCTGTTTATTTTAAGAATTCTAGCCTCTTTTCTTTGTCTTCAAACATATTTATTGACAAGTTCCAAGAGGTGGTTTAGGTGTTGCCAACCAGATGCTATTTTCAACCAAAAGTCAAGATTTGCATCACCTTTTTTTAGAGAACATCACATTGAAAGTTTGCATTCAAATTCTCCCTTGGAGTGTGACCTTGGCCTATGACTTCTTTATATTTGCACCTCTACCTGGAAATGGTCACAGACCTCAGAGGAGGGTGCTGGGTTTTAGCCCAGCCATTTGTTTGCAAGGCCCTCTGAACTTCCACAAGATGCTTAGAATCACAAAATGCAAATCAGTCATTTGTCATAATGATACATTTCAAAATATTTTTCCATTTGGGTGTTTTTTTCATGATCTAAACTACACCTTGGTTCTTTATAAAAAGAATTTTGTACTTTGCACCATAGAAAAAAGTTTCGATTGGCTTGAATTGCTGGGAAGGAGGTGTGCGAATGGCCCGAAGTTATACATTTGCAGAGGAAATATCATCCAGATGCTCAACTCAGCCTTTTCTTGGCAGACAACTAAGAGCCATACCGAAACTAGGTTTAAAATTTTTAACAAAAAAAATTCCACAATCTCTTACCTTTGAAATGAACATTAATTAAAAGAAACAGTCATATCCCCCATGATCAGAGTTTAACTACTATTAATCGGAGTTCACCACACAATTAACACTTTGAACTGATTAGCAAATGGAAATCATAGCAGGAAATGTTGGGGTTAGAACAGGGAATGGACATCATCTCTGGCCCCACTCCGTGTCCCTTGTCTTTTTAAAAGAAAAGAATTAAGCACGCAGGATGAATCGGGCAGATTTTGTTTTCGGTGAGGTGTTTGCCATTACATATTGCACATAATGTATGGCACTGTTAGGAGGAAAAAATTGGAGTCGACGTGGCTGAGAAGTTAGATCTGCTCTGTAGCACTGTGAGATTGTTGACATCTGCCGAGGCTGGAGCGCTCGGTGAGCAGGAAATGGGGTGTCACTCTGAGTGGTAGTTTACCATTATCCTGGCATCCTAATGAAGTGTCTGCAGTGCACAGAGCTTCTGGATGGCATCTTAACGCACGGCTAAGCAAAAGCACTTCTCTCCCTGTCACTGTCATCCATCTGCCTGCACCCTACTGTAGCCAATGGGATGGAACCATGCTACAATGTGCTATAAGCCATTTAGAGTTGCACATTGCATAATCAGTCCCATCAAATATGTAAAAAATGGCTATTATTGGTTATTTTCCTCAAACTCTGGCACCTGGAGTTTGATACATTAAAGTTAAACTTTTCCAAGTGCTGTTTATGCTATTATTTTCCACTTTCCCCCCACTATCTAAGTGGGAGTGAGTTTCATCCTCATTGTCTTAAGTCCTGTTAATGAATTGAAAGAGTTATATGAATATTCATTTAAAAACTTCACTGTACATCACACTTGGTGAATTCATCAATTTACAATATAATGGCATGATCAGTTTCTTTGAGATATTTGTTTTTAAGGGGAAAAAAAAGAATAAATCAACTCAAACCACAGATTGGTTGTTTTCATCCTACAGCATGTTATTTAGTTTACAGTGATAGTTTGAGTTTTTTCAATAGATTTCTTTAAAGACACAGTGCATTTCACCAAGGACATTTGCATTTTAAACTAGCGCTGTCAACGCTGGATGATTACATTTGGTGCTTTAAGATGATCTTCAATGAAATTCAAATGCAGTCAAGGGGAGGGTATCAGTTGTTTGGTGGCATAAGTGAAGCAAGATGTGTGTGTAACCCTCTCGAAACTTCTAGATGGCCCCTGTACGATTCTCTAGACACGGCTGCGAGGCGGCCGGGCTGTCATGGCAAGGACCGAGTAGCTAAGATGGCCACAAAGTTGAGAAGGAGCTTTCTGTAATAAGGACAACAGGAATCTGCTGGGCTGGGGGAGGGCTTGGGTTCGATAAACAAGAGGGCATAACATAATTTGGTTGCATCAAGAATTTTTTCGCAGACATTAAAACTATGGCAAACATAACAGCGGGGAGGCGCACACTGCAGCACAGTGGGAAGCTTACAGCGTCTGCCCGCGCGCTGCGCTGGCTCCCACCACTGCTAGAACTCTCCGACTGTCATTAGCACTCAGCGACTCACCCACTTTCCCCAGAAAAGGACGAAAATCCGAGCAGCAGAGCCCCGTACTAATTATTGTAAATGCTCCCACGTTACAGTATTTGGGGGGCAATAATGGCAGGATGGTGTTAAACTAGAACAAAAGAGTCATTCCGAATTCCAAAAGAATAAAGGGGTTTGCCTGTTTTGTTTGTTTAAAATCCGTGTAGCCTGTCCTTCCATTGGTGAGGCAGTGTGTTGAAAGATTAGACGACCCCTTCACAATAAAATTTTAGGCCATCCAACAAAAGCGTGTAGAACTCCTTCCGAGCAGTAAAAGTACAAGTTATTTCATAAGTGACTCCCCCACCCCAAATTTATGTGAGCCTGTCTCACAAGTCTCTGAGACAGAAACTGTTCCCTTTGAAGGGAATTTGGAATAATACAAAAATTAATGTGGAACCAAATGTAACAAGGTAGGCTAACTAATGGACATCACTGCAAAATACTGCATGTCAGGTTCAAGTATTTATTCGCCCTCCCTCCGCAAATAATGGAGTAATTTGAGAAAAATAATGGCTTCTTCAAGGGGAGAGTGGTTTTCTATTGAGGCCGAGAAACATTTAGAATGGTAAAGTTTTTTAAATGGACTGATGGGCATTTATTTTTGCTAAATCCAGGCTCGGGAATCCGGTTTCTTCGTTCATGCCCCTCTCCACCCCGGCCGCTGTCGGTGTTATGGCACATCAGTTTTCCTTCATGTTTGAATATTTCTCCAGAACTCATTTGCAAAAGAGTCAAAGCAATATTAAACACCACATCCAAGCCTCTTTTAAACACACAAAGAAATGGGAAAACACATCAGAACTAGACCATGGAGAAAACCCTCCTTTCAAATTTACTGTCTGCTTCACACGCTAGTATAAAATAGCCCACAAAGTCCCGTTTGTGATCCATTTGAAACAATCTTGATTTGCTTAAATTGTCACATTTTTCTTGCACATTTCTTCCTGAATGCAAAAATGGAAAAGAATTCTCTTCCCTCTTCATTATAAAAGTGTAGAATTTCTGGCTTGTTTATTCCTAATGGAACACTTGAGAAAGAAGAAAATATATAAATATCTCTTTCAGAAGATTAGTTGTCTCAATCTTTTTAAAAGAGAGTATTTGTTCATTTATTCCCCATGGTAAACAACTTGGGCTTTTTATTGTAATTTTCCGTTGTCGAATTAATGCATTTCAGTTCACCGACTTGGTCCCATGCTTCTAAAACATCTCACCTTTTAATATTCTTATTTCTTCTTTGTACTATATATTAATGGATGTCATTAGGACATAGATAGTCAGGAATAGAATCTAAGCAATTTTGTAAACAAATTTGTTGGAGAAACCTTCTACTCCATTGTAACTCAAGAAAACAGAATGTGAAAAAACTCACAATCTAACAAAATAAAACTGTAATTTACTCCTCATGAAAACCTTTTTCCAAGCTAAGGTTTTCAGGCAAGAAATGGCCTAAGTGTTTTTGAGTATTTCAAATCAAACCTCAGAAATTTTGTCTGATATACTGGTAAATATTCTATTGATGGAGTCAAAAACAGAGAAAATTCTGGTGACTAAAAGAGAAGAGAGAGTAAGCATTTAAGAAAAAATAGACAGTTTACCCATTTCGATTTCTATGGTGCTATGTGGTCCCTTTACAGAGTGGAAGGAAGTCCCTTAGCTACAGTGAGGGACTGCCATATATGTGGTTCTTCAAAAATTATATTAAGGATGTTAATGAAAAAAATGGCTAATATTTTCAAGAAACTATAAAGAAAAAGAGAGAGAGGGAGAGGAAAGCAAGCTGTGGCAAAAAACCCGGGCTCAGCAGCTTTCTTGGGGAAATGGTGAAATGTGACTATGTGATTTATAATGAGAAAAGGTATCTACAACATACAATTTTCTACCTAGCTGCAAATAATAATTCATAGTGATGTCCCTTCCAGATAAAAGACCTTTGCTGTGTAGGACCCATGTGGTAAAATGATCATGATAAATGTCAGACCAGTGCAGGTAACGGCTTTACAAACCATTAAGATTAGCTGGCTCTTTTTTCCGATGATAACAGTAAGCACGCTGTGACTCTATGTGGTAATAATATCTCAGTCCTGATAAATGCCGGAGCCAGGCAGAGGTGTTTGTCATTCCCAGTTCAAAAATGCTGACTAAAGTTGCCACATGTTGCCTGTTTTTCTTCTTTCACAATGGTCTCACAATTAAAAAAAAAAAAGCTGAATCATAAAATTATTTTATTTCCCATTTCTTAAAGGATTTTGATGTCTGTGCTGTTAACTGTCCCTGCCCTCGAGGTCACTGTGTGGCCATGTCAAATGAAGTGCCCGGAGAAATGGTTCCCCATGCTCACCATGATCTCCTCTTCATAGGCTTTTTGTTCAAAATGAATAGTTACAGATAAAGTTTGATGGGCTTCTTTAAAAAAATATTTTTAACCCAAACGACAGGGGGAGATATTTCCTAGTTAGCATTTGTTTTAATTGCTTGGCAGACTCTAGTTATTTTCAAGTGAGATTTTTTAAAATTCCCTATAAGTTTAATTTGCCTATCAACAGAAAAAGATAGACACACATTAAAAATTTTATATTTAGAGAAGCATTTATAGGGTTTCCACCCTTATAAAGGCACAAAGATAATGCTAAATATAAAGAGCTACTTGAGTATCGAAAAATAATTACTGGTTTCTGATTAGAAAGATGTCAAATGACTCAAAAGGCTACGCCTTGGTTTTTTTAAGCTTGTAAAACTATATGTATATATGTGAATAAATATAGTTTAATAAAAATCCTCACAGGAGAACTGAATTTCAAAGAAATAAACTAGTGAGCTTTATTTTCTCAGCACAAATTATGGCCCAAAGGTGAATTAGTAGCATTCGTAAGTCACAGAAAGGGACTTGGCCACCACAAGACCTCCAAAATTATTTTGAAAAAAGAAATTCTGAGGAGGACAACAGGGTCATGGCTTTCCTGTGAGGATGGCTGCGGGGCGTCAGCCATTCCTCACTCTCTAGTCTAGTGAGACAAAGAGTTTGCATTGCCGCCAAACTGAGGAATTCGGGTCTGAGGGCCGGTTTTGGGTGGCTGAACTTCAGGAAATGTTCCCATCCTCACAAGTGGTACCATTTGTGACAAGTTCCTGGAAGTCTAAAACGTGAACACGTGCCCTCACCGGGAGGACAGTGCACTGGAAATCATGGAACACCACAGATGAAAAAGAAGAGTACGTCATTACTTTCCTGAATGCATTTGGGGCTGTACAAGGAAGCGAGGAACAATAATTTGAAGGTCTTCAGAAATTGATTAAATAAAATTTTACTCTTCTTGTTTTAGTATTCGTCGCATTTCTCAAATCTTTTTTATTTATTTTTGGTATAATGAGCTGACACCTCAGAAGCTTTTGTATTTAAGGGTCATCTTTCAGGATCCCTTCAGTCAGAAGAAAGATATGAAATCCATTGATACTTATATTATAATACATCTTAAACTTAAACACCTCTTATGACATATTTTGTATTTTATCTGCCCCTCTGGATCATAAAATGATAGAAGATAGGGACCAGCTCTGTTTGTATCTGCCATGGCTGGAACATAGGCCTTAATACCTTTGTTTTCTTCAACCATGCAGACATATACGTTCAATATTTCAAAACAATTTAAGAAATAGATAAATTTAATTCTTTCTAATAATTTTTGAATTGCCAGAGAGTAAAAGTAGAGGTGGCAAGAAATAGAGGTTGCACTGAAGGTTAGGTTGGCTCCTCCCAGCCTGCTCTGGTCCGGCTGGCTCCTCCAGGACCAGGACCAGGACCAGGACCAGAAATGCCTGCGGATGCTCAAGCTCTCCTCACAGAAATAATCCATGGACTTGTGGCAATCCTTTGGCCAGAGTATTTTTGTTACTGGCATTTATTAGTTATAGAGAGCTATTTTCATTTTTAAAATTCTTCATAAAAGGTCTTCTTTATTCAAAAATCAGGCAAAATATTAACATCTCCTGGAAGGACAAGCTATATGGTTACAACAGGAGAAGCCTGTTTGCCTGCGAGGTGATGAGCTCTAATTCTCAAGTGATCCCCACCAGAGAAAGAAAAAGGTCTCACCTGAGTCAATTATATTCCATTCCTGCTGCATCTTCCCTGCCCTGCAAGTCACATACCTCTGTTCTCGAGCTGAAATGTTTTGACATGGATTCTCAACACCTAAAGTCAAGCGTACCATCACAGGCATTGGGAATGTGCCTTCCTTTTAATTAAATACAAAGTATGGCTTTTCCAGTTTGGAGATGGACGAGGGGTATAGAAACTTGAAAAAGGGCAAGTGGCCAGCTCCAGGTTAGTGTGAAGGCCATTGCTTATAATACAAGACATGACTATTTATGATATATTTCTCTACTTAGGAATTATAACAAACACTATTCAATAATGGACAGCGGTCTATGTATTTACAAAATTATCACATAGTGTGGGCTGCTTCCGTTTTCAGAAAAGAGTACTAAAGAGTAAAATGTATGGCTTCATATGATTTTGGAAACAGCCTTACACTATGAGCAACATCAGGGCCAATACCAAGGCTAATTGGAAAGTAAGATTTTAATTTAAGGGGGGTTACATTTAATGAGCACTTACTATATGTGCATGTATGTGCACTGAAACACTTAACTCTACTAACAATCTTATGAAATATGTCTATGGGTTTTGGATTTTTTTCAGTGAATTTAAGTAAGGAACTAAAAACATCAAGAGTACAAGCAACTCTCCTCAAATCATATTGTGGAGCAAGACTTCTAAGCTAGCTTTTTAAACTTCTCTGCAATATACCGCTCCTCTTATTTATAACATGAGTTTGAAGTGTATGTCTGTTTGCATCCATGAATGAGTCTTGCATTTGCCCTGGGAGTGTCCCTTCCTAGAGTAAATGTAATTATTTAAAGGAATTTACCAACCAAGTGTTGTCATGCCTTAGATGATTCCTCAACTCCCAACTTAAGTTTTATAAATGAAAAGCCATATCCTCAAAGACTTGTAACCGGTTGCAAGGTACACTTAAAATGTTCTCTGAAGACACTCACTCCTCCTTTAAGCCAGGACAGTCTCTAACTAAATTCTCAAATGGTCATGATACAAAAAGTATAAGCCACAGAGAACTTACACTGATTTCTTCCAAATATAGCCTTGACATGTAAACGACGACCATTTTTCACACAGGATGCATTGTACATTCCAGAAGAACTTTCAGAAGCAGAACAGCTGTGATACCGCTGACCTCCTTGTGACAAAGGGGTGCCATTGTCCTTTAAGAATTACACATCAATGGGATGAAGAGTGCCCCTCATACACTGGTGACAGGGAGAATTCGGTCTTTTCTTCCTTTGGGAGGACCCCTATAAGAAAGCACAATTTATCTTGAAATATGATTCAACATGTGGCTATAAATAAGTTAAGAATAATAAATGGATGGCTGATAAGGCCAGAAAAGTGTCCAGAGGTCAGAGGCCCAGGGTTCTGCACTGAATAGAACCCTTTCCATCACTGTAACTTTATCTTATCTCTCTGCAAAAAGGCATTCGGTTGTAAATATCCTTGTTTTAGTAGCAACATTTCATGCAGATAAATGCAAATGTAACCATCGTAAACCGTATTTTTAAAAAATGTGTCCTCAAAACCATGAATCAGGGGAAAACTATAAAGCCACGTCCTTATCATAACATTTAAGGCTATTTCACATCATGTAAAAGATGTTAGTTACTTCTCTAAGTAGTCTGGAGTTGTTTTTGAAGAAGCTCATTTACAACGGAGTTCAAGGTGGTTGGAGAAAACGGGGCCGGGTGGGTGAGAAGTAGGCATCAGTAAGCAGCGGATCACTATTTTAATGTCTACATGTTCATTAGGTATATTTTTACATATACCTTCTTTTCACTAGTAGATGGCAAAAACGAAGTTCTACGGAAAGGTTTTGTATGCAATTGTGGGTCCACAGCTTAGAGTTTGGAGAGGCTATTGGGATACGGGTGGTGAACTGAAGTGGAGGTATTCAGAGCCTAGAGTGGATAAAAAGTCATCAGGAAATAAAGGTAAGAGCACCTGTAAGTGAAGGGGGAAAGAATTACGGAGTGTATTACTACCGGAAAGATTTCTTTAAACTGATTTTCAGGAGAGAAAGGGAAGAAGAAAGAGAGACAGACATCAATTTGTTGTTCCATTTATGTGTGCATTCATTGGTTGATTCTTGTACGTGCCCTGGCAGGGGACTGAGCCTACAGCCTTGGCGAGTTGGGATGACTCTCTGACCAACTGAGCTGCCTGGCCCGGGCCTGCAATGACTCTAGTATAAGCCATTTAGGATACAATTTACCTAAGAGGCTTCTCTAATTTCCATGTAGAAAAAGTTCTTTCTTTCCCACTTTAGTTACAACGTCAAAAAGTCAGAGGTATCTCAGTCTTCTCAAAACTCTCAATACTTCACAATAATGGGAAACCATATGCTGAAGGAGAAATATTAATAGAAAATGCTGTCTTTCACATGCTCACTGAATCAATTGGAGACAGTTGACACATCTTCAGTAAGCTGCGTATGAATCTTAGCTCATTAACCACTCCTCTATTATGTATGCGATTCCAAGTCCTAATATGACACATCAATAAACCAGATCTGAAAAGGTGTCATTTCGATTTTAATGTTTCCAATTGTATTTTTAGATATTCCTCCACTTAGAAGTGTTTGTGTTATTTCCTGATTTTACAAGCTATGGGAGAGTGGGTGTGGTATTGATTTGAATGGGAAGCCACTGCTTTCCTATAACCTTTTCAAAGATCTCATTCTGATTATATTGTAAGAAAATAAATTGCTACTCCTTGATAGTATTTCAGCCCTCTCTAAGCCATTGCCCAGTTCCCCTTTCATGTATGTATAATTTAGCTACACACATTTGGGTACCACAGTTCAACTGTCCAATTCTTCAAGTGTGGGTGAAAGTTGACAAAAGAAAAAAAAATATTTCTATAAAATACACTTTATGTAGGCTGTTTCTTGTAAGCAGATATGGGAACCACCATGTACTTTACAAGGATTCGTTTATGTACCTGACCACTCACCAATCATACCATCAGTCTTTCAGCCTTTCCCAAAGTATGTAGTGTTGAGAAATGTCAGAATACCAGAGCAAGTGCATTGTCACTACTGGCACCAACTCAGTTCAAGTACAAACACCTTCATTTTGAATGCTCACCTGAGAGTAAGATTATTGCTGGAAACAAAAAGTAAACCAGACCCGGCATGAGCCTCAAAACAGGTGAGGGGGGAAAGGTGTGAACATTTATAAAGCAGTCACTTTTTATTAGTCATTGCACCAGGTACATTATGTACTATCTTGTTTAATCTATAAAACTGACCTTTTCCATATTATTCAGAGAAAATAAGAAACTTGTCCAAGACCACACAGCTAATAAAAAACTGTTACAGAATTCAAACCACGGTCTGTCTATTCTAACCCATGTTCGTATCTTTGATTTGTTTACTTATTCTATCTTCTGTTGCTCACTTAACCCACTGTGTGCTGGTATAAGAGCTTCCTAGCTTTATAGGAAAATTCCTAGTTTAATGTGAGAAATTAGTAGGCATTCAAGCCATGGCAATATATTTTTTTAACTTTTTATATTACAGTTTACATTCAATGTTATTTTGTATTAGTTTTAGGTGTACATCCCATTGGTTAGACAATCATATACTTTACAAATTATTCCTCCTGATATCTCCAGTACCCAAGTGACACCATAGATAGTTATTACAATATTGACTGTATTTCCTATACTGTACTTTATATCCTCATGACTATTCTGTAACTACCAATCTGTACTTCTCAATCCCTTCACCTTTTTCACCCATCCCTCCAACCCTCTGCCTTCTGGCAACCATCAATCTGTTCTCTCTATGAGTCTTTTTTCTGTTTTCTTTGTTTATTTATATTGTTCTTTTGATTCCACATATAAGTGAAATCATATGTTATTCATCTTTCTCTGAGTGACTTATTTCACTTGGCATAATACCCTCTAGGTCCGTATATGCTGTTGCAAATGGTAAGATTTTGTTCTTGTTTATGACCAAGTAATATTCCATTGTTATATGTACCACAGCTTCTTTATCTACCTGTCTATTGACAGGCACTTGCATTGCTTCAAGCTATGGAAATATTGTGTGAAATGTTGTATAAACAGAATGTTCTGAGAGCAACAGAACACAGAAGAAAGAGAACTGACTCTGTCTGAGGAAATTCATAATTATTTTACCTGGTGGTTAAACAGACATAGTAAAGTTTTCATTGCTGCCAAGGTACCATGGCAGTGACCTTGCAAATTCGTGTATTTTTGGTTAAACAACCTGCAACCTTTCTTGAAACTTACTCTTGACTGGACCACATGTTCCCTAAAACTGCAGCTTGCTGGATATAACATTTGGATCACTCTTTGCTGATCATCTGTCCAGCTTAATTTATGGCTGCTACTTCTGTAGTCCTCAATGCCAATTGATCACTTTTTTGGAGATTCCGGCATTGACTTGGTCATTACTATGGCCAGAGATTTCAGTAAAATTAGGAAGTTCTCCTCTCCTCCCTCCCCTTCTTCTCCCCTCTACCACCATTTTTTTAACAGGAAGTATATTTCACTCAAGACTATTGCGGCAGGTATGAGGACTATTGCCACCACCTCCTCTATTATCATCTTTATGGTCTGAACCAAGTGGTTCACCAGATTCTTAGGTAAATTCTATTCCTAGCATGGGCTATATGTCTTTGCATATAATCATTTGTGTGCAGCATTAGCTTCAGATGGTTAAATTCAAGGTATCCAAGTATCCCTAAGAGCTGGGCAAACTATACAAATTTCACTCTCATCATTCCTGACTTGATTTAGTTCTTTTCACGGGTTTCTGGTATCCCATAGGCTCCCACTGGTCTCATGAAGCATCACACTGTCTTAGTATCACTAAGCTACAAGGGGACTTTCTACCCTTTTGACAGGAAGATTAGATCTACTGTCTGCTATGATGTTACAACTGGCTTTTCTTTTCTTTTTTTTTTTCTTTCTCTCTCTCTCCCCTTTGTCTCTTTCACTGGCAGTTGTCCAATCCATATTATGTTGGAACTCTTCTAAGAATAACTGCAATTTTGAAAGCTGTGACTGTGGGAGGTATTATTTATAGGCCTTTGTGGTTTTAGGAGGAAGAAGAAAAGCTTCCAAGCACAGTTCTACTAGGAAGACTGCCCCCATCCCATTTTGGCCAAATACCATCTTCTGCAGGATATTTTTCCTATAATTTCTTATTTAAAAAAGTACGGGTTTTTGGCAAGAGGGTATTTGAACAAAACCTGCCAGTTTCTGAACTAACTCTTTCTTACTCTACTTTATTAAGTTCATCTACCTAAAAACAGGTGCTTGCAAATTGGGCATTAGGAAGCACATTGTATTAGGAACGCTGTTTGCCTTTAGTATAAGAAAACCACTCATAAAGCCTTCAGTAAACAGAGTTTATTTTCTTATGTATGAGAAACCCAGAGACAGACAGTACAGGACCGGTCTGCCTGCTCCACAGATTCAGAGAAGTGCCTTCTACCTGTGTGTTCCTCTCTGCTTGGCCTCAGTTCTCAGTGTCATCTCATGCTGCAACCATTCTATCTGCATTCTGAAGAGCAGAGGTAAAAGGGCTAAAAAGCTAAATCAGCCCCCCGTACATAATCTCCCCAAGAGTCCCACATAACACTATGACTCAACGGCCAATCTTAGTTACATGCCCACTCCAGCTGCCAAGGAAGTTGGGAAGTGAAGTCTTTTAACTAGGTATATTGGCATTTCCTCATCCATGGGATTTTCTTGGTAAGGAAGGGGAGAATGGAAATTGGGTGCTTGTCATCTGGAGCCCCAGGCTAGAAGTTAGAGATGAAAGTATAGAAAGGAAAAGTACCTAAGTCAATATTCATAAAGTGTTTAAGTTCAATAAATTATTACGATTCCACACCCTGGTTAAAAGTAGTAAGATGAATTCCCTAGTGTATAAGTAACTTAGTTTTTATTATACCATCCCTGCCCATAAAAGTAAAAAAGAAACAAAATGAAGGAAAGCAGTTCATGTGGCATGCAGTGTTGAAGAACTTCTTATTTTTTAAATGTGTATGACTAAATTTTATACTTTCCATTGTTTTCACTTTCCTAATTTATAGGAAAAAACAAAATGTATTATGAAGACAGGATAGCAGAGTGTAATAAAATATTCTTTACTCTTCCACAAAATCAAGCAAACAAAAGAATATCGGTAATTAAATCACAATGTGTGTCCTTGTGTGTTGGTTTCCTTTTGCTGCTGTAACAAATTGTCACAAACTCAACAACAAAAATTTATTATCTTATATTCCTAAAGGTCAGAAGATGGAAATCAGTTTCACCGTCTTCCTTCTGGAAGCTCCATTTCTTTCTGCCACTTTTAGAGACTGTCTTCATTCCTTGGCACGTGGTCCTTCATCTCATAGTTTTCTCTCATTCTGCTTCCTTTGTCACATCACTTCTATCTCTGACTCTGATCCTCTTGATTCCTTCTTTACCGCCTTTGTGACTAAACTGGGCCCACCCAGATAATCCAGCAGAATCTCTCCATCTAATAATCCCCTATTTAATCACACATGCAGCAAACTATTTTTTGTGGAAGGTAACATGTTTCCAGGTTCCAGAGATTAGGACATGGACATCTTTGGAAGTTCATTATTTATCCTACCACACCATGTATAATAGTAAAACACTAAGATTTGTTTCAATAATTCAATCAGCACCCTTTCCATCACCTCCCCAGGAGTCCCTCATAACACTTTGACTTCAGTGTCAATGGCCAGTCTTAGTCGCATGGCCACACAGAGCACACGGTTGCTGCTTTCATAGCACCACAATCTAATCCAGAGTCAAAATGAAGAAACTCCATGACAATGTTGGGTATACCCATTCCCTTTGTCTACTGAGTAGGGCTTTAAGCTGTTAAGTCTTAGTCTAAAACTCTCGTAAGAAATTCCCTCACATAACTATGAAATCTTATTTTTTCTAACCTTTACTGTTATTTTATTTTTTTCAGAAAAGCAAGATAACAACACAAGAATTGAAACCGTGAAGTCCCTGGTCCAAAAACTCCCTCCGCCAAACCTTGACACCATGAAAGTCCTCTTCGGACATCTGACTAAGTAAGTTACAAAGGTTTCAGATTGTGTCATTGGACACTCATTTCCCGAATGAACAATGTTTAATTTCAGATCTCTAAGGCAAGGGTTTCCAAATGCATCTATCTCAGATTTCCCCTCTCGCTGATCTAGGTCTTCTGACAGAAGATGGAGAATGTACTAATGGTAGGAAGGAGAAGCTACACAAGGAACTTCTGAATGAATTTATTTTTCCTAGTCTTTTCCACAAATACATATTTGCTGATTGCTTGTCAGAACTGTAGCCAGAGCTCTGGGGTGGCCTGTCTTTACTTGGCTATATAGTATAATAGGAAGAGCATGAGATATTTCAGACGTGAGTTCAAAAGCTAGTGCTACCATGCACCAAATGGTAGGACCACAAATAACTTACTTAACTCTCTGAAATTTTATTTCTTCATCTGTAAAACATTGACTCAGATTAATAAAGTGCCACCCCTGTACACAGCTAAAAGAAGAGTATCCCAAGTAGAAAAAAACAAATGTAAAAACCCAGAGGATCCAAAGACCTTGATGTATTTGAAGAGCAGGCCAGGATGGCGAAAGCCTAAACAACTAGGGTGATGCTGGTAGGGGTTGGGGTCACAAATGTTAAATGGGTATCAGATCACACAGGGTCCCACGGGCCACAGTAAGACGTTTCTATTCCATTGTAAATACAATGAAGAACAACAAAGAGCGCTAACTTGGGGCAGTATAGAAGATCATTCTGGCTGCCATGTGGAGAGTGGATTGCAAAAGTAAGAGCAGGGGAACCTATTAGGAGGCTACCCTAGTAGTCCAGGCAAAAGATCATGGTTGCTTGAGTGGAGCCCATAGAGATATTCTGGAGATGGGTCAGGTTGGATGTGCCTGGTCAGGATGCAGTGGGGAAGGGAAAGGAGGAATCAAGTGTGCCTCTTACCATCTGGGCTTGAGTGACTGGAGAAATGGGTAAAACTGGAAGAGGAGCAGGATGAATAAAAACTGCAGAAGGGAGAAGTCCATTGTCGACATGTTAAGTTTGAAATGATGGTTATTCATTTGCCCTCTGTTAGCGCCTTCCTCAGGTAAGGCAGAGCTCAGTATGAGTGATGAGGCTTTAGCTTTCACCATATGCATATAGTAATGTTGAAGCCTGGTAGAGTTTTAAATGTATTGGGCAGCTCTGCTTCTGTGAGATTAAATCTCCTTAATCACCCATTCCTTGGGTCAGGCCATTCCTACAGATTATTCAACTAGTTCATTACATGAATTGTAATTATATATGTAATACATGTACTTGCACACACAAAAATTGAAACAGTTGTGAATCTTTGATTAAAAAGTGAAATTTGCCTGCTAGTCACTCTCAGCCTGCTAAACAGAAGCAACTAACATTTTTGTATGTAACCTTCCAGACCCATTTCTAAACAAATGAAAACACATGCGTATGGTTGTTGCTTGTGTTAAAGTATATTATACAGCACATATTGTCCTACAACTACTTGACAACTCATAGAGAGTCTTCCACTTCCTTGAACAGACTTATCTGATTCTCACCAATGATGATATAGTATTTCATGGTATGGATAGCTTGTAATTTGCTTAGCCAGTCACTGCATTAGGTAGCATGTTTTAATCTAATTTGCCATATTAGTCTCTTTCTTATTTTACTCCCAGAGGGGAACTTGTGTCAAAGTTCAGAAGACCTCCTGTTAGAATGTCTCTTCTTGTTACCTCCACATTCTGGCTTTAGTGGGAAACCTAGTGTGAGTTAATGAAAGGATCTTGGGCTTTAAAGAAATGGATAGATCTAGACTCAAATCCTTACTCTATACTTTACTCCCCTTATGATCTCCGGCACATAAAATCAGATTAAATAATATCCACCATATCTTGTGGTTATGAGAATTAAATGAGATAATGCATATAAAATGTCTGGCATAAGGTAAGCATTCCTCCCATGTTCATTCTTTTCCCGTAGGATCCAGTCACACCATGAAAGGTGTTTCAAGTTACAAGTAAATACTGGAATGCTTATCTCAGTAACTTTAACTGGACAAAGCCATAAAACAAATGGAAAACTATACTCTTTAATGCTATGCAATACCCAGTCTTATAGATCTTGAGAAATATCAATTACTCAGTTTCAATTATTCCATTTTTTCTGACTGAAAAAAAAGCAGCTATAAAATGAAAAAAATTGAGCATCAGCTGAATCCTTTGAAAAATAAAACACACCGATGAGGATCCATCTCTTCATGCCATACAATTCCAGTATGAACAATTAACGTATGATTGTGATTTCATATCTAAGTTAATTTCCTGACTTTGTTAGAACTCCCATTCGACTCAGAAGAGATGGAAATAGATGTTTATAGCTATGAGTTGAGATCAGATTATCATCTCACCTTCACAGCATTCACATTATAAGATTTTTCATCATAGACAGAGAGAAAGTGCTATTTGTTAGCCACCAACCTTTCTTGAGTGGCATGACCACACCCCACTGCGCGCTGATTTATAAACTGGGTTTAATTGTGCACAAGTGCGCACATGTGGTTATATCTTGTTAAGCGTTTCTTGCTAAGTTTTTGATAAACAGCCAATCGTGGCATGTCATCCAAGCCTGAGAAGACTAAATAAGAAGACTGTTTAACGAGAATTTAAATATATTCATGTTTGAAAGAATCATTAGAATGTTTTCCTTAGTCTTGATGCATTTGGTAGTTCTTCAGAAAACTCTACGATCAACACGTGTATGTAGTGTTTATTCCAAATTGTTGCATATGTATGTGTATATGCATACATATGTACATATACATATATACATATATGTGTGTGTGTATATATTAAAGTTTGTTTAGTGAGGGTCAGGAAATGTAATGAAGTGCCAGAAATTCCACTTGACCTCCGTACTCTACAGCCAACAGAATAGAACTCCATGTTTGCAAACCACCGCGTTGCACATTCCCTTGAAAGCAGAGTGACTACCAGCTGAGAAAGCTCAATACAGCACAGTTGGACTAGAAGCTGAATGCAAGCTCTGGCCACAAAGCCAGAAATTTAAAGGGTTACGATTCTATTAAACATAAAATTACACAATGGCTGTAAAAGTTAAATAGTCTCAGAGCCCAGAGTCCCCATTCTTGATCAAACTCAAGGTCAAGTTCTATGCTTTTGCGGTAGTAGCATGAGACCAGGAATTCAGAATAAGCTGTCGTTTCAATATGCCATCAACTAGAAACCCTTATTAACAGCCACTTTCACAAATTGACACTACAGTGAGAAGCACGGGAAGGTCCTGGGGTACCTTCTGAATCATCACATAAATGGCAAGTTCTATCTCTGTAAAATATGTGTCAAGTGCATTTTCGCCTAGCCTGCTTCTTTGAAAAGGCAGAGAGGCAAAAGGAAGATGAAGTTAATGGGAGGAGGACCTGGAAAGATAAGGTTTACTTTCTGGTGTTCAGTGGTTGGCAGCTGAGAGCCAGGCAAAGGACCTATAAAAGAAATAGAGAATTGCCAGAACTTTACTATCAGACAATTGCGTATGTGCTTAGTGCTTATGAATGAGTCGCCTGACAGCAGAGCGCAGTGCGAACAAGGCAGACTGAGAAAGGAACGCAGGAGGCCACACGGGACTTGTAGGTGGACTGGAGTGGTGAACATCAAATGGAGGGAAATGGTCCAGATCATGAGACTTTGCAAAGAAAACCTCCACACAGTTTTTATTTCACTCATTTCTCTATTGCCCGTATCTAGTCAGACCTGGAGATAAGTCTGAGGTTTCCAAGCTGGGTAACTGTGAAAATAGTCCCTGTGACATTAATTTTAAAAAGCAAAAGCAGGTACTGTTTACGAAGGTGCACCCTTTTCTCTACTTTGCAAGTGCATAAAGGGGAAAGACAAAGATGAGGTTGTAGAAAATTAATGAAACAGGATGGGTTCCATTTTCTCAGGTGTGTACTGAGCCAAGCCCGCTACAGGCTGCTCATTGGGATGTACCAACCTGCCTGTTCAGAAAGTCATACATGTAATATATCTCAAGAATGAAAACTTTGAAAATCTTTACAACTTTTGAGTGGTCATCTTCATTGCTGAGACCCTATCCTAAGTGATGGGAGATGGTTCATGCAGATAAAATCATTTACAACAGGACATTTGCCCTGGTGGGAACCTGGAGACAACTGAAGTGTTCAGTGATAGGGGAAGGAGGGATGGAACATGGTTCATTGTATCAGATCATACCTCATTTTTTTAAGTGAAAGGTAGTTCACTACCTTCACAGCTAATTACTGGTTTGTTTGTTTTTTAATTTGGGAAAATTCTTGTGTGAAGTTAAATAAAGTCAGCAATACAATCAATATTTTATATACTCAAAGAGAGTATAACTATAAATATATAGAAAAGTTGTGCATCTGGAAAACACTGCAAAAATATTTGCTGAGATGTTAATATCTCTTCCTTCGAGTTGTTGAATTATGAGATTTTTTTCCCTCGTGTGTTCCTTTTTCTCTTCTACCAACGGTGCAGAAGGTGACACTGAGCTTAAGAGAAGAGGTAAAGAGAGCAGGCCTGGGAGTCAGGCACAGCTGAATGTGTCTGGGCTCTGCCGCTTACTGAGGTGTAACTTTAAACCAGCCACTGGACTCTGAGCTTTCGTTTCTTTTGTCTGTAAAATATAGGCCATAACAGAACCTGTTTCTGTGATGAGGAGCAAATGAATAATCTTTTAAATAGCCCATATTAGGTTCTAGACAAGCATTATACACTGTCATATACTATTTTTATAGTGAGAAAGATATAACAACTTTTAAGGAAATATATATAGGAAGAATTTCAAAGGCTGGGTTGCCAAATTTCCTGGCTTCCAGAAAATTCTTTATCTCACCACAGAATCCTTTTTCCAAAACCATAGTTTCCATGCTGGCCTGACTCAGCCAGTTTCCCCAGTGTCAGTGAGGCTGTTTTCTCTTGTTCTACAAACCACGTGACACCCCAATGCCATGCCCAATCCTTGGGGAAACTCCCCAGCCTAACACTACTCTCTCACCAGCTCTCCATCCACCTGATCCACATCTTGTTTCATGTTCCCAAATCCAACCCTTTTCACCTTCAAAGCTGGAGGGTAACCTAGTCTCCTTATTTTTAGCAGGCATACAGAGGCTGAGGCAAGCACAGGTCTTTCTGTGCTTCTCCTGCAGAGCCTCACCGGGCACAGAGGTTTCCTAGGGACAGTTCTCTTGCGTGTTGTCTAACTTATCAGAATGTTTCTCACAGCAAGAGTTTCCTGCCAGGCAGAACAGCACACTGGCTTTGTGGAAGCCTGGTAATTGAGATATTTGAGGCCAGTAGGGCCTTCTCCTATTCCTCAAATCCCCGGTGTAAACTCTCTTCAAATCCTATCAGCTACACATCTATCTAGAACTGGCACTGAACTTCTGAAGTCCTGGGATTCCTGTTGCCATTAATGTCGGTAAGGTGTGGGAGCTATTGCCGAAGTCTCTTCCCGCATTTTTATTTCCAGAATATGACAATATATGATCATTACAGAAAATTCAGAAAACAAATACAAAAATACACAGCTAACCTGAACTTGTTAGCCATATTTACTTTGAGGCATTCATTTTGGAAGACAAAACAATCTCAGATTTTTGAAGGGGGTGACATAAAAGTACTTACAGTTCCCATAAAAGTAGGTATGTATTGTTCAAAGAAAGTCAACATGTCTTAAAAACGTGTGGCTTTTAGAGATGACTTATGAAATAAAGTCATCCGTTGGCTTTCCAAAAATAGCCTTGGAAGAATACACAGGGTCTGGCACAAATAATGCCCCTGTATTATTACAAATTCATAAGCATGTAATTCTGTAATGTAACAGTATTACATTCAAGCACATCATGTGACATTTTAGGTGAGATGTTCAAATTAAAACTATAAATTATTACACCCATATTATTGCCCTACCAACAACACTCAAGCAGGCTTTACTTCTGCCGGACCACGTACTTGCTGCAGATTTTAGATGCAAATAACACGTAGGAGACTTGCACTTTGTAAAATAGGCTGAAAGCAGGGCTAAAAAATCTTCCCTTTTGTATTGACTCTAAGAAAATCTTCCAGCTGTTCATAGAATTCCAAGGTGAAAAAATGATATGGCTGAACAGACAAATCTCATGGAAGCATGCCAGTTGAATGCTTCGTTGAAAGGCGAAACTGTTGAGCTGCGGCTATATTTTGTGAGAGTAAAGTGATATTTAAAGCTTCTCTGTGGTCTTCATGGATGTTAAATAAAATACTCTACAAAAGCATGTCAAAGGCAACTCAAATGATGATGCTCTAGAAATATAAGGGTTGTCTGAGGAAACAATGGAGAGGAAAAAATTCATCCACCCTGCCTTTAAAATGGCATAGTGGGCATTTCTGATATTTGGGGGTGGGGGGACCTGAGACATGGCTAAAGAAAGGACTGGAAAGCCCACGAGTCCTTGGCCTTCTCGCTGATCACGAAGAGCAATGCCTGGTAAAGCTCTCGGCCTCCCCAGGCCTCCGAACACTCAGTTCTGCTGTGCCTTGGAACAGGCTGTGTTTTTCTATGCTGTCTTCTGGCACGCCACCCTTGTTCTGCACACTTTGTCTCTCACCCAACCACAACACCTGATATCCAAAGACTTGCAGGCCACGGGTATTTTTACTGGAAAATGAGGAACCTGTGCAAATTGTTATTTTCTTTTTTTTTTTTTTCCTCCCTGAGGGACAAGGGCTGCAAGTTGCTTGAAATAAGCCAGAAGCCTAATAGCTCCTTTGCTTGTGTATTTGAAATGGCACCCTAATCACTTTGAAGAGCTAATGTACTTCCTATGGGTCTGAAATTTCTCAACTGGACTTCTGTGGCAGAATTTGACCTGGTAGTTAAGAAAATTAATTACTCTGATCGTGAGGATGAAGCAAGAGTTCCCAACTCCCTGTAGTAATCATTAAAATGTCATCTACTTAGAAGACATCTTGGCACAGGATTTATAAGGTTTGTGAGCTGGGGACTGAGGTTCAATGATCCTTCCAGTGGTGGATCCTTGTTCTGAAGGGAGGCTTTGGGAGATAAGGTTTTTTAAGACCGGAGTGAAATTATTACCTTTGATCTTTTGATTTAACATTTTATGGTAACATTAACCACTGAATAATAGGAAACAAAACAAAACTTAAAATGGCTACTGCCCATCTATCATTGTCTTCTCTACTGTCAGTGGCGGCCCACCCCTTGGACGGTATTTCTCTCATGAGAGGTAGGGATTTTTAAGTCGCCCCACCATTCTCCACTATGAATCTTGGCCTTTTACTTAATGGAAAGAACCACGGATTTGGAATCAGAGGACATAAGCTCACATCCCAATCTCAGCCCTTAGAAACTGCACAACCTTAAGAAAACCTTTTAATGTCTCTAACCCTCCCTTTTGCTTGTGTGTGCAATAGGTCGAATAAATTTACACTTGTGAAAATATCAACTGTAAAACCTTATCCACCCATTCCTTTAGGAAGTTTTAATGAGTGGCTACTGTGTTCCTGGCCCTGAACTAGATCCGAGATCGGAAACTATGGCCTATGGAACACACGCAGCCTGCTACCTGTTTTTCTCAATAAAGTCTTGCTGGAAAGCACACACACACATACACTCTTATATATTTATGTATTGCCAATGGCTGCTTTTATGCTGCAATGGAAGAGTTATATAATTATAACCAGTTATACTAGGCCAAAAATATTTCTTCTCTGACCTTTATACAAAATGTTTGCTGACCCTTCATCTTGACACTAGAGACAGAAAGAGGACTTTTACCTTCATGCTTCCTATAGTGTCCTGGAGTAAATTAGTAAACAATTGTAATAAATATGGTGCCATAGCACAAGACACTATGAACACCAAGCAGGAGCTGAAATTTAGCCTAGAGAAACAAAAGGGTGCCTCCCAGATGCCAGGGGCTGTCTTTAAAGGTGGCAGCTTGGCAGACAACAGGCTGGCTATCAGCAGTAAGACTACTATGCACCAAGAGGCACACAGGAGAACTGCGTTGTGGTAAAGAAGTGGTGAACCCTCTGGAATGATTGGAGAAGTAGGAAACATAAAAGAGGAGGCCGCACCTAAACTGAGAATGTAGTAAACTAGAGCTTAATTATGAAGAACATTACATGCTTTGCTAAGGAATTTAAAATTCATTCTGTAGACAATAGTAAATAGCTGAAGGGCCTGAAGCAGGGAGGTAATGTGATGCGATCTGTATTTTAAAGATCACAATCTTTGTAAGTGAGAAGGCTAGCCTGTAGGAAGCCAACACCAGAGGTAGCGAACCCCGTTAAGAGGCTGGCATGATAGTCCAAGCTAGAGACCCCAAATTAAGGGAGATGGGGGCAGAAGGAATGGGGAAAAGGGAGGGACACAGAAGGTGTAGAGGAGGTTGAATCAGCTGGATGTGCTCATCCAAGAGATTAGAAAAAAGGAAGATTTTAGGATGGCACCCAAATTTTGAACTAGTTGAGTGATGATATCCCTAACTTACATAAAGGAAAGAACAAAATTGGAGGGATGAAAGAAGTTAAAATTTTAGGGATGTGATGTGATTTGGTCATTGTTTACATTCTGCTCATTAGTGAAGTCAATTAGAGGATAAGAAATATATGTTTGGAAGGCTAGAAAGAAGATTGGGATCTAGGTATGAATTTGGGAGTCATAGGTCAAAAGATGGCAATGGAGTAAGGTCATAAATAACCCCCAAAGGATGGTGTGAAGAGCAAAGAAAGTTGGGGACAGATTCCTGGGGATGTCTAACACTGAAGGGGTCATCAGAGGAAGAGACTAGGAAAGGACTCTGAGAATGGCATGCATGCCGACTGAAAGAAAACTTGGCAAGAGTAGAGGTATTATTTTTTCGTGGTTAAAACTATTACTTCCAAAAGAAGGCCTAGAAAAGTCTCATGACAACAAGACATTGGGCAGAATTTCTAGTGACAATTAGCTCCTGTTTTAAACTTCAGCTTTTGGCTCTTGAAAAATTACAGGAATAAATATAATAGTCTAGAAGAAAAAATGTTGGTGAAGATGGAAATTATGAAGGACTGACCCGGTCCCCGAATGGCAAACATCAGACCACAGGCTCCAGGAAGGCAGCAGTTCAGGTCACTTTGACCCCTGCTACATCCCTCAGCCTTGTGCAGAGTCCCACACATTATAGACATTCGGCAATTCTTGTTGAACAAGTGGAATCTCATGACGTCACTGAATGAGAAGTTGATTCTCTAATAGTCAGTGATGGTTCCACTTAAGATCAACTGGAAACTTGGAAACTCGATATGTTTCAGACATGGACTAGGGAATATTCCAGGTTGAGGTTACTGGTTCCTAAGCTGTTCTTTCCAAGTTTCTCTCTCCTCACCTGATATTTGTATTTTCATCGTGATGAAGAGTAGAGTGGCCCTGATTGTAAAGGAGGTAATATGCGTTACTATTTAGACTGCCTATTCCGAGGCCCTGAGTACAATGACAAATGAGCACTGAAGGGGGCTGAGCCTACCGAAGAAGCCTTGGTCTGGGTCCCTGGGACCACCCATCGGTGCTGGGGCCTGTTAGATCGATCACTGCCGTCCAGGGTGAGGTTGCCAGTTCTCCTAATTTCTTCATTATCTGGGACTTGTAACAGAGTTTGGAATGTAAAAACTTAGTTTTGTGTTTTCTGGCATCACTCCCACTACTAAACTAAAGACGATCACTCTTGTCTCCTAGTATATCAACCCAACCTCCCTGTCCACCATTTTTTCCAGACCCACTATTGACCTCTGTAGTACTGCCTTGAATTATTTAGCATTAGGTAAAAAAAAAAAGAACACCTTGATCACAAAAGCTTGCCCTCTGCTATTAAGTGTATGAAGAAATTCAGTTCCCGTTTCATGAAGCAGAGAGAGTAAACTTCAAAGTGAAAGGGGGGAAAAATCCACCAGACCTCAAGTCACCTGATTTCCAGTCCACTAGACCACACTCTGTTTTCCTGCCAATACCAATACTCGACCGCGTTTCCAGGGGAGAAGGAACGGTAACAGAAAGAGCGAGAGACATGGGCCAACTGTGATAGACGCACAAGCCCATCCTGCAAATGCTCTTTTTTTCAATTGAACGCCAACTACAATCTCAGCTCTTCAAGTAAAATTACCTAATTAGTAAACTGACATATTGATATAGGGTTTTTCTTGGGTCTGTTTTCTCCCCACCTCTCTCTTCCTCTCTCTCTCTCTCTAACTCTCCCCCTCTCTTCCCCTTCCTCCCTCCCTCTCACACATAGCTTTCCACCTAAAAAGCACTGGGGAAAGTTTTATTTGTAGGAGTTCTTTTTAAAAACAAGTTCCACGTGCACATTCGTTAATGCTGTGTGTGCGTGTGCATGTGTGTGAGCATATTTGTACACTTAGGCTACATTTTTTAAAAGGCAGCGGAGGTTCTGCCTTTTACCACCTTCTTTCTCCTCTTTAAATGGAAAGCACTGAACCCAGATGCCCAACCAGGGAAGATACTCTTCCAGAAGCAGCATCTGGCTTCCTGGCAAGCCCTTCAGGAGAGTTGTTTGGGGAGCTTTGCAGTTGTCTCCGGGCCTGTCACGTGCCTCAGATACCATGGCATCTCTGACTGGCACGTCCAGGCAGCTGCCAGTTCTTTTTAGTTCACCTTTAATTCTGAGAACTACTTCCCTCATTTTCATGTCTTACTGGACTTATTTTTCTCCCCACTGCTCATAAGAATTCCAGGACAAGACTAATGTCTCATTGCTGTCTGCCTGACAAATTCCTCACCAGGCCTCTCTGTCTTTTGAACCCGAGTGAAATCCTGAGCCATTTTGTCCTCCATTAAAATAGGTTATTCTTAATAATATTTCTTCGCCACTTCTTGTCAGCAGAGCTCCTTATAAACTGTGGGGCTGTTCCCTGAAAAGAAAAACAAAACATTCCATCGGAATAATTTATTCTGGTCTGTACACAAGACATGAAAGTATTCTTGACATTTGTGTATTGTTTCATTAAATCACATTGGCTCCCCGCACCCTTGTCACACCACGATCGAAAGGACTTTGCAGGACTGGAAACGATGAGGTGACACAGCAGCGTTTACTAATGGCACCCACTTCAGGGCACTACATTTTTTTTAACGTAGCTTCATTTTTTTTTACCTGTGTTATATATATATATATATATATATGTACACACTTGTGAAGGATTCTGTGGAGTTTCTTTGCTGGATAATTGTGAGGAACGCAGAGTCCGATGGTAGCCCACGCACCAGGAAGCCGTGACAAGGTGCTGACAAGTCCGCAGCAGCACCCAGAATGCAGAGGAGAAAGCAGACATGAGAGCTGCAGGGTGATATCCAGGAATACTTAACTCAGGGTAGCTGCACATTTCCATACTGTTGGGGTTTTTTTTTCCTCTCGTGCAAGAAAAAAGTGCAGATTATGTACAAAATTTCAGATCTCAAGACTGTATTGTCTGGGGTAAGAAAAGACTGCACTTTCGCAGTGGACAGGAAGAAATCTCAGCCATAAATAACTGCTCTGTGCCAGCAGAAGACTCAACCCACACTTGACTTCGGAGATGTACAAAACTAAAACTATGACAGGGACAGACTCATAGATGGAGAGCAGATGACAGCTAGTGGGAAGGGGAGATTAGGGGGTGGAGGGGTTGAATGAAAAGGAAAATGGACTCATGGGCATGGACAACAGTGTGGAGATTCCTGGGGTGAGGGAGTATAAGGGAACTAAATGGTAATGGAAAAAATACAATAAAGATTAAATTTAAAAAAAACAAAAACAAAAACCATGGGCTTGCCTGGAATGAGAGCCTCTGGAGGACAAGGAAATGGTTTAGGGGATCAGGATATTGGGGGAATCTCCCTCGAAACCACCTACATAATGATAAAGCTCAAATTTAATATTACAATATTTAAGTATTTATCTCTGCCTCAATGACATGTTTTTGGTCTATAATTTTTCCTCAGGTTAATTTATTAATATATACAAAAGAAGTTAAAAATACATGCAGAACTTAGAAGCCTTCCACTAAATATTGCCCTTTATATAGAAATAACTGTTTCTCAATTCCAATAATTTCTTCTCTTCTGTGTCATACATTCTTTTTCACCAGGCTATTTTTTCCTACATTATCCCCTTTCTGTTTTCTGCTATTCCTCCCAATATCACCATCATCCTCAAATTCTTTTACTCATGCCTCACTCTGAGAACTCTCTTCACCTTCAAAGCATCATCCATCATCTATCCATCATCTATCATCTGCCTCCATCATCTATCACCCATTTATTCATGGTACAAGTACGTATGAGTACCCATCATGGTGGACACTGAGTTGGGAATGAAGAGGCTTTTATCAAGATAACTATCAGACCCCAGGATTTGAGAATCTTATACAATTATGTTACCTACTTTCCTGTCCACTCACGGAATGTTTACTTCCCTCAGTCTTGCTCTCACTTCCCAAAGTTCTGACTCTAGTCCTTCCTTTTCTCACAGGGGTTTGCAAACCAGCCTCTCTGTTACAGGCATTGGGTTAGTCCATCCATCAGATAACAGAAACTCTGCTCTGTTTTCTTTCTCATTTTCAATGACACAAAAAGTAGGCAAGAATAGTTGCTGGCACTGGGGCACTAAAGCCACTTTTTTCTTCCTGATTTCCATAAACTGAAAGTCAACATACACCTCTTAACAATAATCTCCCCTTTATTGATTTTGTTGTTTTATTCATTTATTCTTTTTATTCATTAGCTAATTCATTTATCTTTCATAGTGTTTGGGATATGAGAAAAGAAATTACCTCTGCTCTAAAGGAATTTTTATCTAATTTATTTGCGTCTCTGTGCTTGGACATCACAACTGAATAAATTTACTCATGCAAAGTGATACTTCACTGAAATCTGATATTTTTTTCTCCTTGTGAACACTTTTTCTTAACAACCATTTTCTATCCCAGAAAAGTCCTGCTCTCAGACTGATGAGTGTACATGTTCTCTGATGAGAGCCCAGCCATGTCCTCTGGGCTCCCTGCTTGCCCATCTTTTCCTGGTTCCCTTTCATTTGCAGGCAGTAGGCACTTCCTCGGTATTGACCTCTGAGTTATCACAGAGGGAGTCCCTTCACTCCCCCGGTGCCACATTTTCTATTTAGAATCAGACATTCTCCCACAGAGATAGTGAGGCACTTTTTGGGTGGTTTACATGTCGTACTATATTTTTTCAACTAGTGGGAAAGGAGAAATAAAATGCATGCCCTCTTTTCTCTGACTTCACTCTCCATTCACATCATACTGAAAATAACCAATTCCTAGGGTGTCGAACTCTCCAATAATTCAGACTTCCTTGACGGTCCCAGGACTTTACCCTTCATCTTGGCTAAAGAAGTCCTATTTTACCACATTCTTGCTATTTTCTCCATGAGTTTCCCCTACAATGCCCTATAAAAGGGCTAGGTAGGACTAGAAGCATGTGTACATAAGGAAACTACGGAAATGTTCGCTGTCCCACTCTAGGAATTTCTGATCCCAGAGCACTTTTATCCAAGAACGGTAATGTAGAAGGAAAGAGGTATGTGGGTGTGTGCGGGATCGAGCAGGTGGAGACAGTGGGGGCGGGGGGAGATGGCCAGAGCGAGAGAGGTTTTCTTCATCGTGAATGCAGCCACCTGAAACACGTCAGCTAATTAGCATTCTGTAGCCACACAACACAGCAGTTCAGTATAAGAAGTGAACAATACTTTACCTATTTGAAACTACAGAGCAGACTTAGGTAGACTGCATGCAATTACACAGATTGGAAGTCAGCCAGGACACCGAGGTTAACAACCCCTTCTCTCACAAAAAGCACCACGGGAACTTTAATGACCACAGGTGGCAAAGGGCCATCATCCCGCCGCTCATCCAAAAGGCCTCGCCTCTCACAAACCCAGGTTCTATCAGAAGAGCTTAATGGTGTCAACTAATTGGCTGGAAAAAAGAGTGCGCTCTGTCCGTGCTGTGTGACTAATTCACCCTTCTCAGGAAACAGGCTCGAAGCCCTATGTGGAGGGGGATCCTAATGATGGGGGACAACCAGGGGTTCAAGTGGTGGACAAAGGGCACTGTAAGGGCTCTTCTGCCTGCTGGTCCTATGGCTGGTATTACTGCCGCCCAGGAACTTCAGAAAGTTCTAGCTCGGGTTTTCCCAAACTGTAATGTGCGTACAAATCAAGTTGCCTAGGGATCTTGTTACAAATGTAGATTCTGATTCAAGAGGTCTGGGATGAGGCCTGAGATTCTGCATAGAGAACAGGCTCCCGGTGCTGGTAGCCAGGGAGCCACACGTTCAGAATGCAGTTTGTACAAGGGAGAGGGGAGAGATCCTCTGTGAACCAAGAGAGCAGTGGCTGGGCAAAGAGAGAGAGGACTTTAAAATGAAATTGAACACCCAGAATAATTAGGTTCACTTTCATTTTTCCTAGGAACAAAACAAAGCAGAAACATGGAGAGTCCAAAATAATAAATAATACAAACCACTCTTAAAATGGCTTTTCTGTTGAGGGGAGGCAGAGGATCTGGTCCCTGAGCATGTTTCATGAATGAGATGCCTACTCTGAACAGTGGTGGTATTTCTCACTCACCAGTTAGTGCTGTAGCAAAGACACACCAGCCAAGAAGCAAACCGTCTGCTTTTTAAGATGAGCTGAGAGAAGACAAGATGGCAGAATGCAGACTTTAAAGTCTGACCAATACATAGTAAGGGGGTAATAATCTTCCTTTAAAGCTTTGTAAAATAAAATCAGAGATGCTGAAAAACATCAAATAATGTGCCATTTTTCAGCTTATATTATGCGAACTTAGTTTATTGCTGTGTGCTATGGAGGCTTTCATGCTAAAGCCTGCCTGTGCCATTAAAGTCTTAATTATTGGTTGGATTAATGATTATATTCTTTATCTAGTTATTTCCTAAGTGTTTCTCAGACTCATATCTACATATTTTAACTTCTTAATGCTAGAATTCACTTTGTATGTATGGAAAGAAGCACACATGCACACAGATATGCACACAGAGACACACACTTAATAAGTATGACCCAATTAATCCCTGATGAAAGCAATATCAGTTCCCATGTTCAGACATGCCATCAACTAGATAAGGCTGGAGTTTAAATATACATTTATCCTAATATATAGCTCATCACTCTAGCTGCAAAAATGCTATTATTTGCCAAAGATATATAAATTTAGGATATCATTCAAAATATATCCTTTGGAATGCTAAGCTAACATCAGCAGGGCAAAGTACATATACAAACAGGAAAAGAATATGAGCATCAATCAATGAATCCACAGTATCTGTCTATGGAGTGCCTACTATGTGTTCCACACTACACTGGGGAGAGTGAGGAAGATGATTTTTTTTTTAAGTATAAGGTTCTACCTTTGCAGAGCCACTAATCTTACAGAGGACAAAGCACTTAAGGGGGAAAAAAGTGCAGAGAATAATTAACTGTTAAACAGTATATGCAAGGAGAAAGAGGCCAAAATAGTTGAGAAGTCTCTGATGAAAGGTGGAGCTGAAGTTAGGTTTTAAAGCATGGATAGAATTTGCGAAGCACAGGGATGTTCTGTAGGCCCACTTGAAAAAAGCCAGAGGATGCTGGGATGTGACCACGAGCAGCTTGCACTATCTGTGATCTGAAGCAAAAGAGAAGGAGAGACCCAAGTGCAGGGAGGAGCCAGGTTATGGGTGGGAACTAAAAGAAAAGCTAAAATCTACGTCTCAAACCAAGAGGGAGCCAAGACAGGTTATAGAGTAGTTGAAGAATATAAGTTTTGCATTTGTTTTCATTTCAGTTTTTCCATTTATAGAAAGATCATATGTAAAATGGATTTGGGGGTAGAGGACCCAAGGATAGAGGCTGGAGCAAAGCTGGAAACTGAGCATGACTAGAGAGCAAGTTATTCCTGTGTTGGCTGTGGAGCTCAGTGGGAAGGGAGGGATTCCTAGTAGGACCTTAAAGAAAGTCCAGAGAATTTGCCGATACGGGTGATATGATACATGCATAACTGGAAAGAGTTCAAGACAATGACAACGTGTTCATCTTGTAAACTAAAAAGAGTGGAGAAGTCATTGATAGAAACTGGGTCATCTCTGAACTTTGAGCATCAACTTTGTGCCAGGCACTGTTCTAGAAACTTAAAATATGTCAGTAAACTGAACAGAAATCACCTTTGCTTTCGTGGAGTTTGCATAATAAACATAATACACATAATATCAACAAATAAATCGAATAAATATAATAAACAAAGGAATGTCACAGCATAATAGAAGGTGGTGGTTGCTAAGGCACTAGTGAAAGTAGGGTGGATTAAAGGGATCAAGAGGGCTGTGTGGTAGTTTACAGTAATAAATCAGGTCATTGGGGAAGCCGGTGAGATTTGAGAAAAGACTTGAGGGAAAAAGGGAGTTCATGAAGTGGACACCTGGAGTCAAAGCACTCCAGGCAGAGAGAAAATCTAGAGTCTTGGGGTCTTGGAGTCTTGGTGCTGTAGCAAAGCAAGGAAGCCACTGTGGCTGAAGCCAAGGGAGGGTGGGGAGAGAAGAGAGAGAGTCACATCCTTGACAAGGCCAGATCTCATGGGACTTTGGGGGCCATTGCGAGCAATTCACCTCTTTCTCTGGGTTGAAAGAAAGAGGGAAACAATTGTAGAGTTAGGAAGGGGAATAACATGAAGTGGCTTCAGTTTTAAAAGAATCACTATGTTGAGAATACATTCTAGGAGAATAGGAAAACCAACTGGAGAACTATTTAAATTACCCTATCAATCTAATTAGGAGTCATTTGTGGGTAGGAAGTGTCTCACACATTTGGCTCTGACAGGTTGAGAGAATCTAAAGAACTGGATCTCAGCCCCAGCTTGGATATAAACTTCCTGAATAACTTTAGGCTTGTCGCTTCACTTCTCAGCTACTGCTTTATCTTTAGCATAGGAATAATGCTTACCTTTACCCACTTTGTAGTGTGTGTGTGTGTGTGTGTGTGACAACTAATGAGATAAAGAGAGTGAAAGGCAAAAATATATAGAGTTATTAGAATTTGAGGAAATTTAAGCAGAGAGTCCAGCCCAGACATTGGATCTTTTACCAAACCCAAGAGAGAAAGTGAAAAAGGCACTGGATTCAGAGCCAGAAAACCTGTCTCGGTGCTGAGTTGCTGACTTCTTGTGTCGCCCTGGATAGTGCAGTCCTCACAGCATCAGCTTCCTCTTCTGTATTAAAGGACGTTACGATGCCTATATCTCAAAGGACATGTGTAAGTAAAAGCCCACTATACACTGTAAAGCACCAAAGAGATGAAGGCCCCTCCCCTAGGCTCCTAGCGCAACCATAGGCAGTTCTATTCAGCCTGCTGTAAAGCTGTAATTAATTCTTCCCTCATACCTCATACATAGGTTAACTGGAACTCCTCATTTCTTCCTGGACTTTGTAGTGCCCCAGGTAACTAATACAGGCTAGTGCACTGGGAGGTATGTACAAATTATTTTAGCAAGTGAGTAAGTGAAAGTATGATGTTAAAGGAGGAAGTGTAGACTTTGGGAATCAGGCTTTTAGAAGGAATATTTCAAATCACGAAAATGGATGCATTTGCCAAGAGTGGTCAGAGTCTGAGGAGAGTGGATGGAGTTCAACACCACTTTGGGGGGCAAGCACAGTAAGAATCATTAACCAACAAAGGGAAGAAAAGTAGAAAGTCAACAGATAATTCAGAATCATTAGCATTGTAAAAATCTGAAATGTATCATCAAATACTAAAACTCAATAAATAAATAAGTCACTCCAAAGGGATCCAAACAGATTTCAATTAACTGTCATTTCACCAGTCAGAAATCTCTAATAACCACCCATTTATCTAACAACCACACTCTGGCACAGAGATGACTGAAGTTCCTAATGAAAGCTTCAAGATTCAAAAGTTCTTTGTGAATTATCAAAGGATGATAACATTGTGTCTGTTGCCATTTTAATATTAATTGTGTTGTTTGATTACTGCTAATCCACATACGATAATGTAATATTTAAGTGTTTTTCACGAGAGCGTTTGCTTAATCGAAACCCTGTATTCCTCAACCCTTCTGAGTAAAAGAAGTTTACTGGGAATGAAGGGAAGTTACACACAAAGCCATTTTCCCAGTCCATCTCTTAAGCAGTACTTAGGCCATCTTGCAGCACACCTCACCAATAATCTCCATCTCCTTCCAGAGCCCAGTTTTGTGTGTGTGTGAGTGTGTGTGTGTGTGTGTGTGTGTGTGCGCGTGTGTGCGTCTTTTTAACTGACATTTTGGAATTTACCTGAAAACACCACCAATTTGCCAAGACCAAACTTGGCCTGTGGGGAAGACACTATATTCAACTTCAATCTGGAGAAAACAATGTAGTCAGTTTTTTTATTCATTAAGATTTTAACATTTATTTTAATCATATCACAGTTTGAGGACTATATGTTAGTTCTAGGAAAGACGACCTCCAGGCAATAAAGAGTTAAGGCCAGAAAGTTTACTCCCTGTGCCCTATTTCAATCCCTTCTTCCCTGTGGTACCACAAAATGAGTAATGCCTTAGACATAGTTTTTGCAATGCTAATATTTGAACAGTAAAAGATACCTTAAGACCTTCATCAAGATTTTTTAAGGCCTCATTTAATGTCAGTGTCAAGGTTCTCTGAGGAATAATTAATATAACAAAACAAGGTCTATGTGCCCATCGATCGCCAGGGGATTTATGCAGGTAACTCATTAATGCCGCAGGGGGTTCTGCATGTAAATCCTGAAGCCTCAATAGGAAAATGGGACCCAGTGATTTTTCCCCCTATAAAAAACACAAACAATGACAAGTATAAAAGCAGATAACCTGAATATCTCTACAAATGGCTCTATGGCTCGTACAAGTTTTCCATTTCCATCCTGTCACCTCTACTTTTCACATGTATAAAAGATGGGACAATTATTTCAACAAACCTATGCATATAAATCAACGCAGTTTTGCTGTGGGAAGCCTGGGTGTTTAAGGCATTTAATATTTCAGCATTGCCAGATTATCACTGGGATCCATTTCTCTTTGTGGTCAAGGGCATGATTAGCACTGTGACAGGATATTGGCCATTTTCACATGAAGATCTGCAAATCCTAGTAAACAAATACCAGTTGGAAAAATTAAGAACAAGTCTGTGGACTGGAATGCACCCTACTTGTAATGGGAACAAAAAGCTGGCAATCAAATCTAAAGAAAAAGCTAAATCACAGCAGAATGACCTACTTTAAGGCATTTGCCAAAGAGGCAATGTTTTTAGACAGCTCTTCTGAAGTAGCGTCTTTCTGTCTATGCCATCTGCAGATTTATTACTGCCTGAAAAAAACAACCCAAAGAAAAGGGGGGAGAAAAGAAAAGCTCTATTTGAATGATGCTAAGAGCCTGGTCTATAGGAAAGATTCCAGTATTGTGGGCACCACACCCACACCTACTGATGTGGTCCACGGTTTTGCTTTAGAGGCACCTAATTAAGAAACCCTGACTCATTTACATGGAGACGTTTGATCTAAATTACACTCCAAACCGCACCAAATTGGGAGCATCTGTGAATGTGAAATGTTTGTTCCCTGTGACGGCTAGAACAGGGCCAGCTCTGGACGGCACATGTTCAAGTGACGAAAAATATTTCACATGTAACGTACTTCTGAGACCCACTTTTCCACTAATAATTCATAGTGATCCTAACCAGTATCTGTACTTCCACAATTACTTCAGGCTGTGAAAAATTATGTCACTTTTTTTTTCTACAGTTAGGAAGAGATAGAAGACCACCTACTTTGTTTATTGTCATTGATAAAAAGCCTTTAGGTGCAGCCAATAGCAAAAAGGCAGAGTAGGGTAGTGTAAAGGCTGGTCATACATAAACTTTAACTTGGGATCCGGAAGTGCAGAGCGGCTACCTAAAGGGACACATCCCAAGGATGTCTCCCTATCATCGCTGCCTGAACGCCTCCCGTTTTCCACTTGATTTGCTGGTTCTCAGCAAAGCTTTGCCTCCCAACTCCTCTGAGGCTGTATTTGTGTCCAGAAGACACAGCTTACAAGGTGAGACTAGCAAATGATTAAAATTCACATTACCTGCAATTAGAGGGCATTTGGATATAGTCCGTCTCATTTCCATCAGGTAAAAAGTCTAACAAAATAAAATAAATTTTTTAAAACATATTTCTTCCCTTGGATGCTGTGAATAGTGCTCAGTACATAATTCTCAGAAACAGTATTACAAGTACAATAAACAGTGCGTTATAGATACAATTAACCCCACGCTTTGGCACCTGATGGCCACTTTACCTTATTAGACCCTATATCACCTATGTTTCAGTGGGACTCCAAGGCATAAGGAAGAAGCTTTAAAAAATAATTCCAGATTCTTTTGTCTAAGAAAGATATTAATGCATTGATCTGATATACTGTTTTTTTTGTGGTAGCTAGAATGAGTTTGAATATATTAATATTTTCAGCAGCGGAGCCCAGGGAGCCCAGTTAATAACTTATGCATGGATACATAGATAAACTTCAGACAGAGGTAAGGTTTTCAGCTCTCATGTTGGTAATACTTAGAGAGATCGAATGAAAGGGGCTGTTTTCCCTGAATCTTTGTTGTGGGCATGCACTGTGACAGTGTGGAGCCAGAGTTCTTCTGGTCGTCTATACAGCCTGGATTCAATAAACTGTTATATATGCATATTATGACAATGTGGTCAAGGAAACCAGATTTTTTTACTCTACCTTCAAGAGCAAGCCTATGTAGCCTAAATCTGGTGCTTATTTTTCTTGTCCCCATTCAACATGTTAACATATTCATAATTTAATACAGATTATGTTCATTTTATAATTAAAGTTATGGGCTTAGTTGGGAAAGCCCTCAGACTATACTGTATGAAAATAAATTTCTATATGGCTCAGTACGCATCCTAAATCTGGTTTGCTAGGGCTGTCCTATCAAAGTACCACAAACTGGGTGACTTAAACAACAGAAATTTGGTTTTCTTATACTTCTGGAGGCTAAAAGTCCAAGATCAAGGTGTCAGCAAGTTTGGCTTCTTCTGAGGCCTCTCTCCTTGGATTACAGATGGCCACCTTCTCACTGTGTCCTCACGTGGTCTTTCCTCTGTACACATGTGTCCCTGGTGTCTCTATCCCAGTTTCTTCTTCTTATACAGATATCAATCATATTGAATAAGGGTTCATCCTAATGCTCTTCTTTTAACTTAATTACCAAAGGCCTTATCTTCAAATAAAGTCACATTCTGAGGTACTGGGGGTTATTGCTTCAACATCTGAATTGGAGAGGGAAGACATGATTCAGCCCATAATGCAGACCAAGGCCATAGTCATTTCCATGCTGCTGACATGCCCCATGCCAAATACAAATTAATTTGAAATCAAAACTAATAAAGTTGATATTTTAAAATCTGTAGTAATTTTCCAGTATGATTTTCAGTCACTTTCTCCATCAGTGAGAAACTAGGATGACTTGCCAAGGTATAAGGACACAAGCAGCAGTGTGACTCTGCTCATACCTTCTTGCTAGACTGGAAGGAAGCAGTTCCTAGTACAGTAAGTGTTACCGCAGTGCCCGCCTGAGCTCCACCCTGCCTTCAGGGACCCCTGGTCTACAGGCATAAGTGCCTCCTTCTCCATTACTGCTGCCCTCCATTAGGAGCAGATAATGCGAGAGATATCACTTTCACAATAAAACATTGCACTTACACCACACCTTTCAACTCAGCATTTCCAAATGCTTTAAAAATCATTATTATTTTTATTATTTATCTGTGGAATCCCAGCAGTCTACTCAGCACTGGGAAGTGCAGTCAAAGCCACAAAGCTATGGTCTCAGTTTCACAAACTTAAACCAGTGCTCAAGTTTCCCTCTTGATGTGCCAGTAAAAAAATCTGAAGGTGGCTGTTTGTATGTGCCTGCCTATGTAGGGAAAAATGAGGAAAGAAACTTACCCTGCTACTTAAATAGCTGAAGGAATTTGGAAAAGAGCCATTGGATAGTGTTGTTCTGACAAACTGAGAACCAAACCAAGGAAAAAAAACAAGAAAGCAAATGCATAGTTTGGGATGTAAAATTCAGAAAGTGGAAACGAATTGCCCTAATCAAGGGCAACTACAATAACACTTTTAAAAGGGTTATTAAGCAATGCAGGAAGTACAAATCAATCATGCTCTACATATTGTTCAATGGCCATTATTTCCTGGGTCAAATCGGCTTGACATTCAATTTAATACAGCCTTTCATCAAGCAGAAAGGCCCTGGAGAAACTTTCACTGGCCACCCACATATTCTGACAGGGCTGTTGCCTAGTCCACCTCATTTTGTCTTCTGATTTCCATCATTGCATATTCTGTCTTCTCCTGCTGAAAAAACTCTGCTGCTTTACAAGACTTCCAAAGTGGTGACTATGTGTGGTCCATTCCTGGTAATGCTATGATCTGGTCCAGTCAGTGCCTGGCACCTAGTAGGAGCTCAATAAATGTTTGTGAGATGAACAAACAGCAGATTTTCATAGTACTCTACAAGGCAGTCTAAAAAAAAGTGCATTTGACACATCCTGTAACCTCAACAAAGTTATAAGCTAAGACAGATTGCAACAGAGCAGAGTTAGTCCAGACACACATTAAAAATCTAATGAAATAATCATTTAGATTGCTTTAAATCAAAGTGACCAAAAGCATTTGTAGAAAGTATATGTTGAAAGTTGTCTTGACTAGTCTTGAACTGAGCCAGGAAAGGTTTTCAGGAAGGAGTTTGAGTTCAGGTGTTTTTGTTATGATGGGAGGGAGAAATCAGAAACTGAGAAGAGTCTAGAACATGGGGTGGGACCACAGAGGAACACTGAAGGTAGAAGTAGAGATCAATAACTGGACTGAAAAGATCAGAGGAGGAAAGGGAGGTAGGAGAAAGATTATTTGGAGTGTTCTAATGAAAGGCTTTCAAAGAAGATAAAGACCACCAGGTACTGAGAGCTATTTTAAGGATATTTTTAGTCACATAGAAACATCATTAGTAATGTGACTGTGGATATACTAAATTAGGAATTTTGAGAATAAGAGCTGTCACAATGCAGTCAAAAAGTGGAAAATGCTGCTCTGGTCCTGTGCTTGGTGCCAGCCACCTCCCTTGTGGTTCTGCCTTATCCCCAGAGCTGAGAGCTTAGAAGGGACCTAGACACACACTAGGGGGTAGGGATGGGTGGAGGCAGGCAAACAGAGGGGAAATGGGGACATCTGTAATAGTGTCAACAACAAAAAATGTAAAAAAAAAGACACACACTATAATCATACGTTTTTCTCAGTCTACGTGGAGAGTGAATCACAAAAGGGCATTTCCTGTGCTTAGAGAAAAGTATGCAACATTTCTTTGTGTTTTAGCATTTCAAATTGGTAAGGTGGAAAGACTATGTGCTCTTCTGTATTGAGCTACTTTGAGGCTCAAATATCCTGAGCACCCCAGAGGAAGGATGCTTCAAAGCAGAGGAGAATATGGGGCACCTTCCAAAAATGAGTGAACTAAGTCACTGAGAAGTTGCTTGGCTTCATATCAAAACCCACCTAGTAACAGCAACACAGCTAGAAACAGAATTCAAAAGTCACAAGCACCCCACCACGCTAAATTAAAACAACTACAAAAAATTCAAATTGCATGGCTCAGTTCAAGCTTTATTATATTTTGTATTTAGATTTCACTTATTTATACTCCAAAGTGCGATGTTTCTTTAAAATTGTAACTGTTGCGATTAAAATCAGGAAGTAGTACAGTGGCTTCATAGAAAGGCGCATATGGAAGGTTTTTGTTTTGGGGGCGGGAAGGAGTTGGTTTTGTTTTTAGTTCTGTGGAATTTCAGTCCAATCAACACCTAGGCCACTCCTGTTTTTAAAAAAAGAAAAAAGACTTTTTTCTTTTTATACTTAATGATTCAGTGTGCAGAAGATTTCTTGCAGACATCTGGGAGTTTAACCAGAGACATCCAAAAGTAGAGGTGCAGCAGCAAGAGTGAGCATCTGACCTTTGTTCTCATTTTCAAGAGGGAAAGGGTTGATAGGTTTTCAAGGTCTCAGTACCAGAAGGGACGCTGTTCATTCCTCTCATTTCAAAGATGAGCAAACCTAGGACCTTGCCAGGTCATCTCACCAGTTGGCAGGTCCTATCACCCAGGTGGACCTTAGCAGTGGAAAGGAAATGGACATAAGCAGCCTTGAAGGCACTTGAGTTCCAACTTACTAGTTATTCTAGGTACTTAAATACAGTGAGGGGTCTCAGATTTTCAGCTTCCAGTGGAGGTAATTTCATCACAAAATTCCCTTTTCTATAAAATTGTCAGGACTTCCTCACTTTCTTAGCTCTACCTGATACTTTAACCATTACTTCCATGCATGAATGTCTCATTCTGCGACACAAATGGATTTCTCATCAACTCTACTTATACCTCCTGCATCCCTATCCAGAAGGCTTGGTCCACGCCTAGCTGCTCTGATCCAAGGTCCTCTCTGTTCTCTGCTCATCCTAGACTCTACCTCTCCTTCAAGGAATCTGGTTCCATGTCCAGCTCCTTTAAGACAAGTCTGACCAGAGATCGGGCTGTATTTGAGGAGATTGCTCCCTACTCTCAACTCAGAGCCTTTCTTATGAATAACCTTATAGGTGAACTTGACATTCATATACAGCAAAGTGAATGTAGGGCAAAGGTTGTGCTTATTTTCTCTTTTTTTTGTTCTTGCACAACAACTACCATGAATAGACACAATTTGTGGAGCATTAATCATGTAGCCTATACTTTGCTGAATGTTTAAAATACATGATCTCAATTCAGAAACCATGTAAAATTGGTATTATCCTCATTTTATGTAGCCAAAATGTAGTATCCAGAGAGACCACATTATTTTCCTAGATCACTCAACTAAAAAGCAATGAGGCCAGTATTCGAAGGCAGGTCTGTCTGAATCCAAAGACTGTATGCCTAATGTTCGTGCAAAACTGCCTTCCTTCTCAAAGTAACCTGCACTGAAAAGCCACTAAATATTTGTGAATTTGATGAATGGACCAATGAATGAGTTAATATGAAACCTGTTCCCTGTACCTATCTGACTTGCAAAAGGGGAAATTATAAGAAATTCTGCATATTGGTGCCTCTGAACAGATGTGATCACATTGAGACCACAAAGAAAGCAGAAAGGTTCTCAGACGTTGACAGCAAAGTCGATCACTGGCAGCCTACCTGGAAGTGATATGACTCACAGGGAATGAAGCGAGCCTCCAGTCAATTTTGGCAAGCATTTGGAACATTAGAGCATGCATCTTGAATGTTCTGCTAACCTCATCCCTTATTTTAAACGTATTTTAACCTTTTTGTATTGAATGCATTTTCACATACAATAAATGCTTTTATTTAATAAGGGAGAAGTGTAAATCAGTTTACCACATAATAAAATTAATCAACAAAATAAAACTGGTGCTCTAATTTACAGAACAAGTTCAGAAATGCTTACTAAAAGGATAGAAATAGGTGGCTCATGGCCTCACATATCATTTCAGTGAAGCATAGGACTATAATTGGGAAGTTGTATTTTAGGGAAGATCTGAATGCGAGTTCCAGGAGGTATTTAAAGATACAGCTTGTCAGCCCTGGCCAGTGTGGCTCAGTTGATTGAAGCATTGTCCCAGACACTAAAAGTGTAGATTCGATTCCTGGTCAGGGTACATACATACCTAGGTTGCCGCCCTGGTGTGTATGAGAAGCAACCAATCAATGTCTCTCTCTCACATTGATGTTTCTCTTTCTCCTTCTCCCCCTTCCTCTCTCTTTAAAATCAATAAACATCATTTAAAAAGATGCTGCCTGTCAGTATTAAGATAAAAAGAATTTAAAGGCCAATGGAAGAGAAATGTGACTTTCATAGAATGAAAAAAAGTTCCACTAAACACTACAGGTATATCTGAATTTGAAAGTAATTTTGTCTTCAAATATCATAAGATTTGCAAACTAATATTTTAAAACACAGAGGTGAGAGCTAAGACTGAAAGATATAGTTTTGTTGACTTTTCTTGGTAAATTAATATCAAGACACAGAAGTTCATTTTACTACTGATTTAGAGGCCACCAGGTGGCATTTCTGTTACCATCACCAACCCTAATGGTACCAGTGGCTGGGAACTACTGATGTTCTCCAGTCACATCACACGAATATCTCAGTTATAATAAAGAAAGCTCTTGTCTAGATTTTTCCAGTCGTAAAGACCAATGATGTTGAGGCGACTCTCGGTTCATGGGAACCAACTTAGTTCAATGAATGAAACATAAAAAGGAAGTCAGGAAAAGGGAGGCGGGTATTTCTTAACAAATTGTCATTGCCCTCTGCTCTGTCAGTGGGTGTCATTGTCTATGACAAATTTTCAAAGACCTCTGAAGAATAGAGTCAAGCCCTTTCCAGGAGTGTTAGAAGGATGGGTATCTAATTTGTTTTAACAGCAGGCATATGTGTGACTGAATAAAGTACATCCCCAAAGTTATTTTTCCTGATGTACGTGTATATATGGCATTTGTCCTTTATCCGAGCCTCTACTGGGGCGTGAAGTCCCTTCAAAAGTAATATAATCTGTGTGGATTGAAGGCTTGACAATCAAGAACTCAGATTTTAAATCCAAGTTACATCAGTGAACCATTCCTTCAGTTACTGATTTCAATGCTAAGGTAGAAAAATAAAAACTGCTCCAGCTTCATTTTTCAGAAAATATCGTGGCAAATTTAACACACCCACTCCTTAAATCACGTGTTGTAAGACAAGCTACCATAAATTGTCGGTCAGAAATTGTCTGTAGACTTATTCAGAGGTTAGAAGAATTTCTTTCCATTTTCTCATTTGCTCTCTCTGTGCAATTATGATGCAAGAATTTTCCTCCCTCTCTGTGAAAGGATGTTGACATCTATCTGTTAAGATAAAAAGGGTCCATGTCTTGAGAAGGGCTTGGGGGAGTGTGTAGGATTTCTAAGATTGAATTTCCAGAAGTCTTTAAAGTCTTTAACAGGCATCATAGAATTCCAAACTATAATTATAACATAATTATAATATGAGATCGTTTTCTTAAAAAAAAAATCCCTGTCCTAAATTTATTTTTACAAAAAAAAATTTAAATCTAACCTAAGAAAGCTAGCAAATTCAAATAAATCTGTATTCTAAATTTAATTTGCTTTTAAGCTGGCCTACCCTCATTCATGTTAACATTTGATTCATGAGCTTTATCTTGTCGTGAAGTGTCCCGCCTAACTGGTCCAGGATGTGAGGGCAGTGCTCACCTCGCTTTAACTGTGCATGAGCACTAAATTCCCCTCGAAACAATCACAGTCCTTTTCTCCTCAGAGATAGCCTGGAGCGGCAGCACAGGGTGAAGGAGATCCATCATGAGACGTCCAGTGTCAATGTGTTCTCCCAATTTACGGACTGACCTGCAGCATGCAGCTCTACTCCTGACCTCATGAGATGGAGCCTAGGGGGGAAAAAGCACTGAGTACCAATTCCTATGTCCTGTCGTTTGGTGGTCTCAATTAAGTGCTAATTAATTACCACTGGCATCTTTGGCATCGCTTGTCAAATTGAATTGAGGAGTATCTTTTCAGTGTTTAAATATCAGTAGTCCAAAATCCACAGCTAAAAATCCCATGTGTTACTACTATGTCCTTTTTTTTAACTCTTCAAAACTGTGTTTTGAAATTCAACAAATTTATCTATAACCACTGCAGATAGCTTTCAAATACAGCAAACAGGAATTGGTATTGTCAATTTTGATTAATAGTACTTCATTAATAAACATCCTGTTGTTCAGTCTCCACCTGCACTTGCTGATGTTGCCTGGAATCAATTAACTCATATAATTTGATTTCTTCTACAAAGACATTTTGGGATGTGCTGCGCTGATGATAAAGGTCCTATTTTAGCTACTCTTGATTGCAAGTTAGATTTTACCTGAATGGATTTCTGTTTCTGCGTGGATATTTATACATGAGTGTGTGTTTTGTAAGGGAGTTGGAGGAAAATGCCACTTGAAGATGTCTCAAATTAAAGAATTCATTTTAAAACATAGTGGAGGGTATTCCTCCTGAATATTCTGACTTTATCTGAAGACTCCTAAGAAAGACAGATACTAAAATGTTATGTATCCTGTCTCTTAATCAAGGACTTTTATGTAGCAGATTAGTGAGTCTTCCTTTAAATCAAAGAATAAAATAGCATTACAAAGCACCGAAGTTAAAATACCAGCTAGGTCTAACTAAGACACTAGAACCAAACATTAGATTCAACTTTATGTAGTATAATTTTGTTTTCCTCTGTATGGCTTTAGATATAGTTTCTTTTTCTCCCTTAAAAATGTACAAGCCATGGTTTCCAGATCAATCAATTTGACCCCAATTATACCTATAAGAAAACATTTCTTGGACTTCTATAGGTACTCATAATTGCTAAGTTTGGTACAAGTGATAAAAGCCCAACTCAAACTATTTAGGCAAAAGGAGAATTTATTGGATTATTTAAGCGAGAGTCCCATAATTAGATGTGACTTTGGATATGACTAGGTCTAAGTGCCAAAGAATATTGCCAAGAATTTGACTCTTTCCATCTCTAAACTCTGCTTGTCTCTGGATTAGCTTGGTTTTCACTTAAAATCTTCCCTTCTTGCAACAAGATGGCAGCGGCAAGATCACATCGTGTTCGCTTAGCATCCTCAGGGACAAGAAAGCTCTCTTTTGCCGTGGGAATAGAAAATTCTCAGGAATAACTCTCCTTGGCCTGGCTTGGACCCCGTGTTTATTTCATATTTGTTCCTGGTCTGTTCACTGTGGTGGAGGGATTCATGGCTCTCGTTAGCTGGACTTGGGTCCCAAGCCCACCCCTGGAGTCAGGGACTGGGTCAAGTCCACTCACACCACTGAGACTGGGAGTGGGCACGTGGTAGTTTCCTCAAATACAGTCTTACCAAAAAGAAGGAAAAATGATGCGTAGAAGGCAAAAAAAGAGAAAAGAAAGAAAAGGTCCACCTGTCCACAAGAGTAAGTTGTAACTGCGATCTCCTATGTTCCCAGCATTACTATCCTATCTCTGATCATAACAATATTTCAATCCATAGGAGCACCGGTGTCTATACATAGGGAAGCTTGCCTATCTCTCATTCTCATTTTCTAGAAAATTGACATCAAGGCCTATCAAGAAAAATTGAGGTTATATCCACCCATGCGTGTTCTCCTTCATCCATGTAGCACTGATGAGCCCCTGCAGTGAGACAGGCACTGAGCTAGGCTCTGGGGCTATACAGATAAATAAGGAAGCTCCTTAAAGCACCTCCGTGTGGAAGTAGGGGAGTGTAGTGAGGAGAGATACAGCTTCTAAGCTAAATAAAGCTGGGTTTCAATCCCAGCTCTTCTACTTATGAGTTGTGTGAATGTAGACAAAGTTCTCATTTTTCCTGTACTTTAGTTTCTACATCTAAAAATAGGTGTATTATAAGAATCAAATGGGTAATATATGTAATCTATTCGGCATAAGGCCAAGCACATACAGTAATCGTTCAATAATTAACACTACTGTGTATATCAAATGGAATAATACAAATTATTTTACACAGTGCCTGGCACATAGTGAATGTCCAGGAAATGGTAGTTAGCAGCTATTATCATGTGAAATAGAACAAAAGGCTAAATCTAAAGGGACACAAAATTTAAAAACCCAGGACATATCTATGATGATGGATTTGGAAAAGGCCTTGAAACTTCACCCAGACCTATCCTCATCCGTCGAGAAAACCCTTCAGTAATTTCAGATAGAGTAGAACTTAGCTTCTCTTCAAAGAAAGTGTTCCCAAAAGCAACTCTCTTCCTTTTTGCTCTCATATTTCATCAGTTTACATAATATTTAATTAAATTACATAATTACAATAATAAGTACAACTGGCATAAACTTGTTTGAGACTCCCTCCTGGGACTTCCCTCTAGTGGGAACAGATGTGCACAGTTGAGAATCATTAACTAGCCGGAGGACATTCAATGTGTTGTGGGCACTGGTCAGTATGTTTCACAGACGAGAGAGGGAGAGCTGGCTAAGCAGGAGTCAGCCAAGAGCGCTCCTATGGTGTGACAGCAGCCTTCTGCATTCTCCTCATCTTCATGAATGACTCCTCATTCTTGAAAATTTGTCTCATATTTGATATATTTACTTGTATTTGTTGAGCATCCTTCTATAGCTGATATGCTCCAAGTTTTATAACAAGAATTTTAAACATGCCTTCTGGAATCAGTTTTGTTGCTCTATCGTAACAATTATGTATTGGGCAAAAAAAGCAATGTGAAGAGAAGAAAATGGTAGCACGTGAAGGATGAATACTTGATGCTGCCCTGAGTGCATTTTTAACTCTAGTCCTAAATAATAGGCTACACATTCCTTTCTAAGAAGGAAAAGAAATGTGTCTCATGCATTGAAATGACACTACCAATTGAGTAGAACCTAAAAGAACATTAAATATGCTTTCCACATATGCCTGTCCAAATACACGAAGTTAAAGGGCCAGTCTTTCCATTCTTCATGCTGATCTCGTGAAGTTTTTTGAATCCTATTTGTTTACCGTTTTTTGCAAACCACAAAATCAGAGCGCCACGAAAATAGGAAGACTTGGCAACATATGCATTTTACAATTGGGGGCTTGGGAGATTAACGACACTGTGTTAAGTTTTAGGTAATGATCCTTAAAGGCTGAAATCTAATAAAGTTCTATTTTCAATCAGGTACTTCTGCTGAGAAAAGTATTAGAAGTAGTTCAATCTGTGCCTCAGGAAGTTAAAATTTCATGATCAGAGTAGAAAATAAACTATCATGTAGAATTAGTCAAATCAGAGAGACACATGCCTTTCACGGGTGGTCTGTGAGATAATTTTTAAAATTCTAAACAATAAAGGCTTATTCCAATCTTCAAGTGTATCAAGAAGGTTTGATACATTTCTTGAAGGATTTTTCCCAAGCAGTCACCGGCCACCAAGCAGACGCCAACATTCTATAGAAGGGCTCGCTGGTTAAACAAGACTCAAAACAAAATCAGCTCCTTTAATTTGTACGATCTTTAGATCTCTGTTCAAACATCATAGAGATTGACTGATTTCCCTATTTAAGTCAAATTTTTCTTCTATAGTCATTATAATTTCAAACATTTTGATGTAAATAGCAATTTAAAGTTTAATAATTACTTTTGGCAAGAGAAAGATTTATGAGTCAAGGTATCCATTTTGGTTTGTTTTTCTTAATCCGTGAATTGAAATAGTTACCACCACCTAAACTGCATGTTCCACTCTATGAAGAACTTACAACAATGGCCATTGCACAGACTGGAGTGTCCTTCTTAACGTGAATTTAAATGCCAAGAATGGCATGTTGGTTGGCCCCATTCCTTGGTTCAAGTCTTCCCTCACGGTCTACTCAGCCATAACACAATGTAGGTCTCCTCATCCAGAGAAAACAGGATACTCTGGGGAGTACTCGTGGCAAACATTGATGTACACTGAAAAGAGAGGTCGGAACCAGGTTCTGAAAGGACTAGTATGTCCTAATGAGGAACTGGGCTTTTACCTAACAGAAAACAGCAAGCCACTGCTGGTTTGGAAGCCAAGAAGATTAACCCATGTAAAAAGACTAGAAGAGCCCACTGCATGTAGTCTCTATCTGGGAAGGCTTTGTGACCTGTGTTTGGGGCCAGGCAATGATAGCATCCCAAGTGTACTTGGCAGAATAGGAAAAGACACCAGCCCTAGTGAAAGGAGCTGGCAAAAACAGGAGAGTGAGTCAGGTTCTCCAGCAATCCACCTCATGTTCAAAGCTGGGTTCTGGTGCTCGAGGAGAAATGAAAGACAGAACCAAGAATTAAAACCACAAGCTGCAGGATTGTTTGGTAAAACTGGGCACATACAGCTCAGTCCTCTGCATCCTGGAATCAATGAGTTGTCAGGACCCATAGGCTCTTTAGAGGAAAGTTAGGTAGAACTGCGGCAGGCGAGAAATGGCATTGGGAACCCTTACGAAATATCCTTTTGTCAGTTTGCATCATCGTTCCTGTTAAAATTAAAGTAGAATGTTCAGACCCCCACTTCTTACACAATTAAAAACCCAGTACCTCCAGGTTATCAGAAAGGATTTATGTCTCACGACAGACGTTGTTTCTGGCCTGATTTCCTGCTTTGGCTGAACCCGCAACTCGCATTGCCACACCACTTGCCCGAGTCCCCTTGTCTGGACAGTTCCTTTGCCTTGCTTTCCAGGGCTCACTCCAGGACATAGCAGTTGGCGGATGCGGACTGGAGAATCATGGAGGCCCTGGCCAGAGTAACTTACTTGGCTGGGTGTTGTCCCACAAACCTAAAGGTCTCAGGATCGATTCCCTGCCAGGGCCCATGCCTAGGTTCTCAGTTCGGTCTCTGGTTGGGGCACATATGAGAGATAATCAATGCTTCTCTCTCACATCAATGTTTCTCTCCCTCCCTCTCTTCCTCCTTTAACAAATAAATAAATGAATAAATGAATGAATGAATAAATAAATAAATATTTTTTTAAAAAGAATCATGGAGGATGGAAAGATTACCCAGCCTAGCCGATAACTTAACTTTTCGGCTTTAATAGCCATCCCTGTTACTAAGATGTACCTTGATGTACTAAGATTACTCCCCTGCACCCTCCACTAGGGAGTTTTCATGGGCCGCCTGTTCCATTTAGCTTCCAGCTTCTGACCATGTCCTTTCACCCCAACACTCTTCCTTCATATTCTTTTATGTCACACACAGCCTTCATAAACCCACTTCATGTTCTGTGCGAAGAATTTGGTCATCTCTTTCTCCGGTTGTGCTCTAAGGATTGTCTTTTCACCACCAAAATGGCCCAACAATGCGTTTTGAAGAAAGGAGAAAAGATGATTTTCTCCCTTAGGAAGAATTCTGCTGCCGGCTCTCCAGGAAGATTTTCTCCCCTATAGTGTACTCGAACCTGTAAGTTGAGCATAATTATACCTTTCTGTGACTCGGCTGTGGACGAATCCATCTAAACGGAGCCGCAGCACTCTGCCGGGCTGCCCCGCGCTGTGCCCACCCCGCTGGCCCTCGCTGTCTGATGCGCATTAGGAGCAACAGGCATGTCAGAATCGACCTCCTGAGTTTCCTGTTGACAATTTATAGACTCAATGCTATTTAGACAGGTAGAGAGGTAATGTCACCAGCGAGGCAATTCCCTTGGGCCATTGACATGCAAGATATCACCTCAGTTGGAAAATGGTCTGGGAGGATTTTACTGAGAACTCCAGCAAAGATATTCCCGAGACTGCAGTGTTGAAACTAGTAAAAGGGCTCTGCCGTGAGAAGCAATATTGTCGCCGGGCTGTTGATGTCGTGTGAGAAATTTACATCTTGAGACAGGGTCTGATGGCGGCGATAAAAGCGCAGGGCCAGCGAGCCCCCAGGCCCTCAATTGGTCTCGTCCCAGATGAAGCAGGGGCGGTTCACTGTCTTATCGCAACACAGACGGGGGCCTCCAAACTGTCAGGAGCACAGCGTGATCTCTTCAGTGTCTGAAAGAGACTGAAATCCTCTCGGGAAATGACAAGTGTGGGAGGGGGGGGGTGGGGCGGGTACTGTTTGGTTTCCAGTGTGAAGACTGCAGTTGTGTGTTTGGGAGTTGATAGAAACTGACTCTTGTTTCTCAAATACTAAAACTATTCTACCCATTTTTTTTGGGGGGGGGGAAATACTGATGTTGTGGATAATTGAGCGGAAAAAATAATAAAACAGGAAAGAATCTAGTAGCTATACTCGATGTGCCGTATTGTTGTTAAACTACTTCACACTCTGTCACTGATCCCCCTCTCCCACCCGTGCCCTCCCCCACATCACTGAACCAAGCAAACAGCTGAAATGGAAAAATCCAAGGCAACTCACCGGCACTGAGCACTAGAGGTCCCTTGGCAAGCATGGTAAACACATCACACTGGCAGGTGACACACACTTGGGCCTTGGCTAGAACCTTAGAGAAAAATATTAATAAAGACTAATTAGATAGCTTTTGTTGAAATGTTTCCAAAGTGATGAGCAAAATACAGCCAACCTAAAGAAAATATTTAAAAATCTCCCACTGAGCATGCTCAGAGAGAACATTTTAACTTCTTTTATTTTTAAAATGCTCAACCATGTTCTTCAAAAACTTGGCCTGATCTTCCCGATTCAGTGATAACTGAAGTTATGCCAACTTTGATGTTTTTAGCTTCAGCTGTTTTAGAGCTATATGTGATCCCCCCCCAAAAAGGTTGGAATGAATTTTTTTCTGAGTGAAGAAGGAAGCATATGTTTTAAACGCTCATGTGCCTTTTTTGAAAAGGATGAATTAACATCCTATAATATTTTACCTTTGGGCTTAAAGTAAAGAGTTTGGTTTAAAAGTCAAAGAGACATTTTTAGACATTAAAATGGAGACTCTGGCCTTCAGGATCAAGTCTACGGATCTTGTCTATGTTACAAATGCGTTTGCTGACTTGCGTGTCAGCAGCTATTGTGTTTAAAATGGCAGCAGAGACAGGGCATTTGGAAGACTTGAGCAAGACGGACCACACAAGCCTAATTTCAGGACATCAAAAGACAATAGACTAATATGCAAAAACACTGGAATATCTTGAGTGCATTTTTTTCTAACCAGATAAATGACAGGAAGACTAAGAAATAAAACTGAATAAGGAAAGCTTTAATCCACTTCACAGTCCAATTTCTAGCTTGTAGAAACAGGAAGGGAGGGATAAACAATGAGAGGGTAGAGGCTGAGTGGCAGCAAGTATAACGATGCCACCAGAGGCGCGGGCACGCAGGGGAGACGGCTGTCAGGCTGGCTTCTCAGAGCCTCACTTGCACTCTTCCACCGGCTTACGTGCCAGGGCTTCCCTCAGGTTTTCCTGGGGATGAGTCGGTCATTGGATCTCCTTCGGACACACACCGAAGATGATAAGGGAAGGAAATCAGAGTCATTGTGGCTGATACAATTATTAGCAGGAAAGGTAGACCACAATGTGTCAAATGGCTCCCGACAAACCCTGAGGTCGATACAAAACCTACGTGAGAAATGGCTTCTGAGTGAGGGTGGAATATTCCCCAGGTTACTGTAGATGGAAACGTTAGATGATATCAGTGCTTTTAGATCAGACCTAGGTCCCTTTTGCAGATGGCTATGCAATGTCAAGTCTAGTCATTTCAAGTTCAGTTTCGCTAACTCCCACTATACTCTGGTATGTACCCAAAACTCTGGAAGAACAACAAAAGGAAAGAATTGGTAAAGAAATGACAAATGTCTCACTCTTTTATAATGTCAAAAGAACTATGGGCAGAAAAATTGAAACCAGAATGAAAGAAAGGTTTAAAAGGAAATTGAGTCTGTATTTACAAAAGGATTCCAATTCTGGGCGAATTGTCCAACTCCACCAGTTGCTTTAGAGAAACATGATTAAAGTGATGACTGAGGTGTTTTGTGTCCTAGCCTCAGTTTCCTTTATTCCCCTCTGAGTCCAGTAACAGCCAATGAGAAAGAAACCTGGCCTGGAGGCTTGTCAGTGATAATAATTGAAAACATCTGTCCATGTAACAAGTGTGGGAAGCCAACACAGCTCCCTGACAGAGGGAGTTCTCAGGCAGCACAGCCATAACCACGACTGTGCTCATATTCTCCTTCACAGACTTTTCTCACTGCCAGCTGTCTTTATTCTGCTGCCAGGAAAGCAGGGGGCCTGGGGACATCACCAGGGCTGGGGTTAAGTGAGCTGGGGAAGGACGACGGGCTCGCTCAGAGCTCTGGGTACAGGGACAAGGGCTATCTGATTGGGAACTAAGAAGTCCTGGGACTGCAGGAAAACAAGGGCACAAAAGCTGATGAGGTAGGCAGAGGACAGCGGGATTAACACTGTAAGGAGGGTTCGGGTTCTGCACCCAGATGACCTGGGTTTAAGTCCTGGCATAGCCATTTCTGGGTGACACTGGGCAACCTCCCTATGCCTCAAGGCTCCCACTTTAAAGTGGGAATCATGATAGGATTTACCTCATACTTTTTTCAGATAGAAGATAGCACTTGAAGTGTAGAAGATGAGAGACAGAGTCCTCGGCTGCAGGGCCTCATACCTCGATCGTAAGTAGGGATGTTCCTGCTGATAGTGTCGCGTGGACTCACAGCAGCGATTTTCAACCCGTGTGCTGCACAAATTTCCAAATATGCAGTACCTGACTATGCAGTCAGGGGCACTGACCTCTTTTCCCTTAGATTGCCAAATAAAAAAATGACAACCACCAGTATGACAATAATTACCCAGTGTGAATAAATCAAAAGTGTACCTAGTTTTTATCAGATAGGCAAAATATATACTTCTGGTGTGCGGCAGAATGTTAGTAATTATTTAATGTGTGCCGTGAGATGAACAAGATAGAAAATCGCCGACTTACGCAGTGGCCACGTCGGCCCTGCACATATTGCTCGTGTCTGACTGTGGCCTTTTAAAAGCTGCTTTACCAGCCTGTGTTGCTTAGCGGCTTGGGATCAGTACCGACTCTCTCTTGCAGCCTCTTTCTGCCCCCGGAGCCGTGCTCTAGGGTGCGCAGTTTCCCTCTCCTCTAGCTGACTTCACCTCCCTCTGAACGTGGCGATGTCTCACTCCCCGTCGTGGCAGTTTGTCGGATCTTCAGCGTGGTGCTGAACATACCAAGGGAATATATGGTCAGAAGAGTGCCAGTAACTGACATTATTTCAGCCAACTGAAGAGAAAATTCCAGATTGTAGCTTAGAGAAAATTTAGAACAAGGAAAGTTGGAGCAAAGAGCAGAAAGAAAATACAGTTCTTAGTAGGAAGATTTAGATGTTTTCCCTGCCTATACGGGGAAAAAAACACTTCCTTGGGACTAAACTGGACCAATAGATTTAGAAATAAAACACAAGCAGAAGACTATAAAGGACAACATTAAAAAATAGCAAATTATCCAGATGATTTCATTGTTTAACATACCTTCTGTACATAAATTAACCACCTCTGGAAACTACATTAACAGTCACATCACCACAATTGTATTTATAACTAACTCACAGTTATTTGATGTATGATATTCACTTGGAAGCTAGAAAGAATAAATCCAGCTTGCAAAGAAGCAGAACTTACTTTTCGGGTGGGGCTTAGGTCCTGAGAAAATTTTGCTTAACACATGGGTGGCAAGAAATAATACAAAAGGAGAAACCTGGGGAGGCGGACTTTGTATCATTAGTTAAGAACAGTTATGTATTGTATATGTATCCAACATAAACACTTGGCTAAGGATGTTATTCTACTGACAGTGTTTGCCTTTCCTTATGGTCATCAGCTGGTGACTACCGCTACTTGGCTGCAAAGTACTTCATCCATAAAGAAAAGCACCATAAGTAATAATGAGTGTGAGTTTGTGTTCGCTGCAAAGCAAGGATTCAGATTCAACAAGAATTTTTTCATCCAATGGAAATGAATCAAACTGTTTAACCTAATTGGGCTTCTATAAATCCAGAATGTTGTCATATTAGTAATCCTTCTGGATAAGGCATCGCAATGAGACGCCGGGCAAGAGTACGGATGTATCAACACAAAATAAACAGAATCCAGTGACCCTCTTCTATTCGGCAGCCTTGCACCTCTTCCCTCTCTCCATTATCACTATTTAATAAAATGGCCACTTAACAACTAACATGCGTAGGTCTTTTGAACCACTGAGAGACTATATTTTTCCTTCCTATGACTATGTCTTCCATAAGCATACAGAACCACAGAAAGGCCTGATCTTGTGATAATTGTAAAGACAACAAAACATGGGGGAGGGAGTAATGTGCATCCATGGGTTTTAGAAATGCATATTATGAATATGTGCAATTATGTTTTTTAAATGAAGCAGGTATATATGTACTGATCTGAGTGGATCGCCATATTTCTTTAAACCTGCTTTAAATAGGTATCTTTAAAAATTAATTATACTCCTAAATTCACTACTCATCTACCTGGACACCTCTTTGCCCTGTAATTTTCCCTTTTTTTTCCTAGACTCACTTAAGGACAACAGTTCAAATTCCCTAGCAGCTTGCCTCTCACGTTCCCAGATTCCTTCTCAGCCAGGAATACCTTGTATTACTTCTATAGATGGATCTGATTTCCTTTTGAAATTGCTTCTCCGCTGAATGGCACATTCCTGGCCCATGCGCCACCAACCTCCATTCCAAACCCCCCTGTACACACTCCTAGCTGTTCATACCGCCCTTTCACACTGAGACTTCAGCTTCCGGGTCCTTCCCCACAGAGCAGAGAGCCACCTCGAGCCAGGCAGAGCAAACCTGTGTGTCCTCCCCCTGCCAGAGTGGGCTCTTGGTCCGGCGCCACCATTCTTGCCTGAGTGTTGTGCAAACAAGACCGCAGACTACAGACACACCCTCATGCTTCCAAGAGAACAGGAGGCTCATGTCTGTTTCTCTAGAAATCCCTAGTGTCTGCTGTTTTGTTTCATTCTTTATTTTAATAAATAAATGTATATATTATCATGATGATATACACATACATCCTTTATATAACATATAAAGTATGTATAAACATTTATTTAAAGTATACACATATATGTGTAAGCTATTACGACATTTCAGGATTCCCTTATTTTACAATTGATTACTCTGCTTGCCCTGTGTTTCCAAGCTTGTCAACTTTTCTTACAAACTATTTTAACTTTGAGGAAGGAAAAGGGGGCTTAAACTTTTCGTAAGTGTTAAGTTGTTCAACAATAAGATTTAGGAATTAGAATTCCTCCAGCCCATCTGTCTGATGTTTTCCAAATGAGGAAGCCAAACCTGAGGAAGCTTCCGTGAATCCCCAAAGTGGAGCATCGAAGGGTGCTATTTTTCCATTTACTGAATTCCCTTTTCCAAAAACTGCACCTAAATGTTACATTAGATTGTTGTATTTCCAAATTATTTCTGTAGTCATTCTCTGAAATTTTTTTAAAGAAAGTAAAAAGACAAGGCAGGAGAAAGGGAAGATGGGATGACATGGAACAGGACTCAACGGCTTTGCTGATGGACATGGCTGGCTCTCCCTCCTAAACTTAAAACAACTAAAAAGAATATTTGTGGAAGGCTTTGTTCTGACTGTAAATAAAACATACTGGGGAGAACCTTATTTCTGTTCAGTGCATCTCCCTTTCTGCTAGAACAAAAAGGCATCCAGATGAAGAAAAATTAACCTGCCAGCCACCTGTAAAGTAAAAACTACTTGTTACAACAAAAAGATACAGAATGCCCAAATTTTCCACTGCCCATGAAAAGAGGAGAGAGCGGAAGTTAACACACCACCTAAACCCAAAGAGTTTGCAATCAGATTGAGAGATAAAGCATATGTGCATGAAATAACTTAGAGATAAAAATAAAACATGTCAACAACAACGTAATACAATCTGAATGTTTAAACGCCAAGAAAGCAAATAACAAAGTGATCAGAATACAATTTTTAAAGGCTTTCCAGTAGAAACAGCCTTAAATGTTGTTTTGGATATGGTGACTGGCATAGGCTGCAAAGCAATTCAAGTGTGTGTCCATAAGGACAGTTGAGCAGGAAACTTGACCTCTGGACCCTGAATGTATACAATCTGCTTTAATCATCTTTTTTTAATTAATAGATTTTATTTTTCAGAACAGATTTGGGTTTACAGACGACTGGGCAGAAAGGACAGAATTCTCATACACTCTCTCTCCTACCACCAGCACACCCTCACACACACGCACACGCAGAGTTTCCCTGTTACTACATCATGCATTAGTGTGGTACATTTGTTGCAATTGATGACCCTATTTTGATACATCATTATTAGCTAAAGCCCATAGTTTGCATTAAGGTTCACTCTTAATGTTGTAGTTATATAGATTTTGACAAATGTATTACTACAATGACATGTATTCACCACTATAACATCAAACAGAAGAGCTTCACTGCCCTAAAAATCCTGCGTGCTCTGTGCAAGTCATCACTTCCTCTACCCTAACCTTAGCAACCACTGATCTTTTACTGTCTCCAGAGTTTTGTCTTTTCCAGAATGGCAGATACTTGGAGTCACACAGTACGTAGACTTTTCATGCTGAGCTCTTTCACTTAGCAGTGTGCATTTAATAGTCCTCCTGTCTTTTCAGAGTTTGGTAGTACATTTCTTTAAACAGAGAATAGTTCATTATATGAAGTCCCACCATTTATTTACCCACTCACCCATTAGAAAACATTCAAAATCTTTTTTTTTAATTTAAAAACAAAGTTTTTTAGCCCTGTCTGGTATGGCTCAGTGGATTGAGTGCCAGCGCTGGTTCCATTCCCAGTCAGGACACATGCCTGGGGTGCAGGCCAGGTCCCCAGTGCGGGGCGTGAGAGAGGCAACCACACATGGATGTTTCTCTCCTTTCTCCCTCCCTTCCCCTGTCTAAAAATAAATAAATTTAAAAAATTAAAAACGTTTTTTAAACAAAAGTTTTAACTTGTTTTTTAACCATGCATTGCTCAGGCAGGAAATGTGGTTCTCTTCATGTATTCTTCATGAAAATATGTATTCTTTTCACTCTGAGACTTCTTTGTCAAGGGGAATGAGTCGTCATGTTCTGCAACACGATACCAGGCTATCATTTCTGGCCCAAAGCTTGAGGCATGGGCCACTTTACCTTCTTGCTTCCATTCTTTGGTGACAAGAAAATAATGTGTTTTAGAATATATAGCCAAAAGGTGATAATTATGAAACTAAATTATGAATTTTTAAATGAATGTGGCTATTAGCAAGCATCTACTGGGGTTCATGGCTTTCCTTTTCTTCTAGAACTACAACGATGTGTTGTCTTTACAACATAGTGAATCAGATATAAATCCAAATTTAAAGTTGTGGGAGGGAAAAAGAAACTTTCCTCAACTCCCAAGATTCTTTCGGCTAGTCTACTAATCAAATAGATGTGAGATGGACTAACAAGAGAAAATAACCAAATTTAATACATACGTGTGTATGTGTGTGTGCATATACTTCATACATGTGAGAGTCAAAGATCTCACATGCACAAGAGATTCAGAGACAGAAAGAGAACATGGGTATAATGAGGGAGGACCACTCCAAAATGGAATTATCTTCTGGAGGGTGGACCCCTTATAGTACAGGCTTCCCTCACTAGGTGAGTGTTCTAGGAACCCATCTCTATCAGTGTACCAGCTGGCGTTGTTGTGAGAAGCTGTGTTTGGCTTCAGTGAATTTTTTTTTGAAGACTCTTTTTTTTTAAATTATTGTTCATGTACAGTTGTCTCCGCTTTCTCCTCCACCCACCCCCATTCCCCGCCCTCAACCCTTCCCCCCTTTGGCTTTGTCCATGCATCCTTTATACATATCCCTTGATGACCCTTCCCTTCTTTCCTCTGTTATCCCCCTCCCACTCCCCTCTGGTTACTGTCAGTGTGTTCTTTATTTCAATGTCTCTGGTTATATTTTGCTTGTTTGTTTGTTTTGTTGATTAGGTTCCACTTACAAGTGAGATCATATGATATTTGCCTTTCACTTCCTGGCTTATTTCACTTAGTATAATGCTCTCCAGTTCCGTCCATGCTGTTGCAAAGGGTAGGAGTTCTTTCTTTCTGCTGTGTAGTATTCCATTGTGTAAATGTACCATAGTTTTTTGATCCACTCATTTACTGATGGGCACTTAGGTTGCTTCCAGCACTTGGCTCTTGTAAATTGTGCTGCTATGAACATTGGGGTGCATAGGTTCTTTCGAATTAGTGTTTCAGGATTCTTAGGGTATAATCCCAGCAGTGGAATTGCTGCATCAAAAGGCAGTTCCATTTTTAGTTTTTTGAGGAAATTCCATACTATTTTCCACAGTAGCTGCACTAGTCTGCATTCCCACCAATAATCCACTAGGGTTCTGTTTTCTCTACAACCTCACCAGTACTTGCTGTTTGTTGATTTGTTTATGATGGTCATTCTGACCAGTGTGAAGTGGTATCTCATTGTGATTTTAATTTGCATCTCTCTGATGGCTAGCGATGCTGAGCATCCTTTCATATGTCTCTGGGCCCTCTGTATGTCCTCCTTGGAGAAGTGTCTGTTCAGGTCCTTTGCCCATTTTTTAATAGGGTTGTTTGTCTTCCTGAAGTGGAGTCATGTGAGTTCTTCATATATTTTGGAGATCAAACCCTTGTCTGAGATATCATTGGCAAATACATTTTCCCATACGGTTGGTTCCCTTTTCATTTTGCTGATGTTTTCTTTAGCCATGCAGAAGCTTTTTATTTTGATGAGATTCCATTTGTTTATTCTTTCCTTTATGTCCCTTGCTCTAGGGGCCATATCGGTGAAAAGATCGATTCAGTGTGTTTGCCTCTTTCGTGGTGGGTGATTAGAAGCACACCTGCCCACGCCACGCAGAGTGTTCAGCAGATTTTGACCAACATCAGCACAACCCTTATGTCCCACCTACCTATTCACCTTATCTCACCTAGAGTGACTATTTTTTGTTTCCCTGGATTAAAAAAAAGTGCTCAAAGGGAAACATTTTGCCAATGTGGTAGAGGTGAAACAAAAATGGCAGAAGCACTAAAAGGGATAAAAATCAATGAGGTCAAAAACTGTTTTGAGCAGTGGAAATAATGTCTCAGTAGGTGAATTGCATCACATGGAGAACACTTAGAAGGTGACTGACATTTAAACACATAAGAATAAATACCATATTGTGCCATGTAGAATGTGCACCCATGTTTTTGGTCCAAACTTTCAGGAAAAAAATCTTCCATTTTAATTTTTTAATTCAATTTTTTATTTATTTATATTTAGAAACAAAACTGATTATCATATTCCAGGGTATTATTTTGCATATGGATGTCATTATTGCTTTCTAGAGTTACACTTTTAATACATAAGCATAAATAAAAGAATTTAAAACATTTATACAGATATAGAATTAGTACTACCCATGTATAATGTGCACCCTTATTTTTTTCCTCAAAAATTTGGGCAAAATAGTGCACATTATATATGGTAATACTGTACACATTTTTTTATAAATAAATTTAGGGTTTTGGGGGGTTCCTCCTCTTATAACACATTCTGAGGCAAAGATGAGATAAGGCATCTTAGGGCTTCAGAAGGTCATTGCAGGGACAGCACATATCCAGTAATCAGTTGTGTGCCCTGCCGTGTGTGTATTATAGATCAAAAAGCTCATCTCTAATAATCTCTTGTTATGGGCAAGATCCACAGTTCATGTTCTTCTGTTTAGTAAACAGAGGGGCAGAAATTTCTCTAAGCCTGTCGTGAAAGTTGCCTTCAGTTCAAACCATTCACACGCCACAGAGGAACGCCTTATGGTGATCTGGTCTGAACCTCCCAAACTGTGCCTTCTTCTCTCTAATTTAGTTGCAGTATTAACTATACCACAAAAAAAAAAAAAAATTCTTCAGGTGTCGCTTCCAGAAGTTGATCTTCTAAGCAGAACTGAGTATTACCTGGCACACCCATGTCTTTCTTTCTGACACCAAATAACATTGGTAAGTGAATGGCTCTGATAATAATAACAATAGTAATAAAGATTGCCCTGCCATTTGAAGAGAATTCTCAAGGAAACCATTTACTTGGCTCCATGATTATTTATACACGTTGATTTAAAGACAGCACACAGGAGGCTTTGCCAGGAAAATTTAAAGTTCAAGCAGAAAAAATAATCACAATATCTTTCAGTCATTTGCTGCTTATATTTGTTTCCCTAAAATGCACAGCTAAATGCTCTCTACAAACAGCTATCACTTGGTAGACGGGGTATATCTTATTACTGGGTTATTTTCCAGTACATTTGGTGTAGTTAAGGTAAAGTGTATTAACTTTCTCTCAAAATAAAGATGAAAACAGAGTTGCAGGGGCTATGAATACTTCAGCCATTGTCAGGAAGTTAAGAACTGACAGGAACTCGGAATAATCAACCCTGCCTGTGCATATACCGTCGTTTTCCCCTGGGATATCTGGTCTAATCATACAATGTATCTGACTGGCATGAATGTAGAATTACTTTCAATAAAGATTTTATTTCAAGCTTGGATGATTTCCCCCAAAACATCTTGTCACTAAGGCAAAGTATATCATAGAATATCTGATTTTTTTTCCCCCTACCAGTCAGCTTTCGAGAGGGAAATATACACATTTCAACTCAACGACTCAACTCAGGTCAATTCACTGTAACAGATCACATTTTAACATATCTAGACTGATTAAAGATTTGCTATGTTAAAGAAATCAGAGAGCTGTCAAAGAAAGCTTACCCTAAAGTCTGCAAATGTAAAGAACACATAACACGTTGTTCGCTCATCTACAGTTTGCGCTCTCCCTGTGGTAGCCTCCGATCCCAGAGCATGCAGGACAGATGACTCCACAAGCTAACACCCGGCTCCTAGAATATTTATCTTTCTTGCGAGTAAGGAAATTTTAAAGGTCACATCTTCCAATAAGTTCGAGATTGTTTCCGGGCTGTCTGAGAAATATGAATGGCCTGGCCGTGATCACACTGAGATGATCTTCAGCTCTCTCTACTTATCCTTCTCTCTATCTTTATCCTGTTCTCTTCCTCCATGATGCTAAATTAAGGCAGCCCGCTCACGAGAGCAGAGCGGTAGCAGTACGTTCCTCTATTTTGAATTCACTGAGATGTTTCATTTGGTGCTTGCTTACATTATTTCAGCCTTGGTGCCACTCTGTTTAATTTATGCGTGGTTCATACAATCTTAAAAATACCTTATGTTACCTATGGAGTTTCATCTCTTACTCACTAAAAGCACACAAATCACACGGTTTAGTTCTAATGTGATAGGAATAGCTTTTTAATATTTAATAATCATAGCACATTATATTTATACAATGTTTTAAATTCAAAATCCCTCTTATCTCTATTACTGTATTTTATGACTAACATATAATATTATGATAAGACTCATGTGCAAGAATTGAAAACTCAGCTTGGATAAAACTCACAAGGCATGGAAAGGTCTAGTAGATCTGAGTTTTGGCTTTTTGACTTAATGGGCTGTGTGACCTTTGGACAGGTCATTTTACCAAAAGGCCTTTAAACGCAGCTGCATGCCAAATTTGCCCGTGAAGCTTTTTAGAAACTCAGACACCTGGGCCTCAACCCTGGACTGCTCAGTCAGAATCTGTGTGATCCCTTTGATTTTCAAAAGCTCTAGCCAGAATGGAAAACCAGTGAGTCCTAATCTCCCTTTCTTTGTTTATAGAATAACAAGTGACAAAAGCAAATGTAATCATGTACAATAAACTTCAATGTTTCTATAATTTGCAAAGGGTTTTGCACACATTTTTAACTTAACCTTCAAAGCAACCCATGACGTCAGTTTCTGGGCAAGGCATCCAAGCTCAGAGAACCTCAGAGAACAACTAATGATTCTGAGATTCCTGATTTCAGGTTTTCCCTAGAGCAGTGGTTCTCTCCCCAGGCAAGAAAGAATAACAAGCAGTGTTTATCAAACCCATACCTTCCTGCAGGCCAAATGTAACAGATTGAGTTCCTGACATTGACATGGTTCTGAATGTGCCACAGATGATATTAACATGCAGCAAGGACTAAGACTCTGCTCCAGAATGACCAGAACAAATTTAGAAAACATGAAGTTCTATACATAAAGCATGCTGGTTCTAACCCCGTTTCGGTGATGAAACATGAATTTGGAATGGAAGGGAATGGTTCTTGAACGCAGAGCTGATCGGGACTAGACTCAGGACTAGGTTTTAGGTCTCCTCTTTCAGAAGCCAGTTCTCTTTCTACTACAGCTCTTTCTGAGTCCTCAGAGCTCACGGCTACCATTGCATTGCAGGTCGAATATAACCTGGTACCCGTTATCTATAAACTTCAATGGAAGGAGGGGTGGAGCATCATAAGGATGAAAGAGCAGTCAAACTATGATGTGGGGCCAACAAAGCTTGGCCTGCCCACATTGCTCTGAAGCATCCATGTCCCATCAGAGTTGTCAGTAAATGGACCAAAATGACTCAGCCTGTCTACTGCACTGTGATCAGTCATTGGCCATGGGCTGTTCCCAAGAGTCTTGGGGTGTGGCTCTCTTCAGCCAAGGCAAAGCTTGCAGGGGCTGACTGCTGAAGCCAACTGCTGGCCACCACCACCCACTGCGGCTGGGTGTTCTTCCTTGAAGACACATCCGGGCAGAAGACTTTGTGTCTATCACTGTCTACCACTTGCGCCACTCTAATTCATTCTTTATGTATATTTGAAGAACAGTTCCCCCAGGACTCCAAGAGACCTTACTTCCCAAGGAAGCCTTTGAAGAAGAAGCTATAGGAGGGGAAACTTCAGCTCTGCAGCTGAAGCTGGGACTGAGCCCACAGCTGACACTCACTGTCTCCCTCCACTATCCATTCTGGGAATCTCAGTTATCACCCTCACCCTCACTTATAGCGTCTGCTGGGCATGAGAGCTGACCCAACACGGTGACTCCCAGTCTCATCCCTGAGGGATTCATGTGCCTAATCACTGTGTCTTCTCAGGCAAGGATTTCTGTACTGTCCATCAAACATTGCAACTGAGTAGCAGAGAACTTGGAGGCTTGTGTGTAACATCTGGATTCCACACACATTGTTCCCTATCCGCACTGTGTAACAACAACACTCCCTCTTGCATTTGATCAGGTTTAATGACCCCCGACTAGATGGTCACTCTTCTTTTTGCCTGCTGGTCCCTGAACCCAAGAAGCTGGAAGTGCCCCGGAAGCAGTAGTAGCTGATAAAACAATGACTAGATGTGTTATTCTAATGCAGAGATACAAGCTGAATAGCATCCCTGTTGGCTGCCTGGTTATTGTGCTCCTGGGGTTGCCATGTTCTACAATATTAATCATCTTCAGAGCTCTGAGTCGAGTCCTCTCAGCTCTCCCTCGGTCTCCACTGCTTATTATTATAATTGTATCTACCTGGCTACTAACAATTAAGCCCTCCTACTGATCTTTATTGCGTGACTGCCGGATCATCTCCAACACTGCCAGTAAGCCTAGCTCTGTAATGGGCTTTCCTATAGCCAACCCTTATTTACAGGATAAAGGCCTATAATTTCAAACAACTTTTTTGTGAAGTATAAATGGTATTTAGCAATAGTTCTTCAATTTCACTGACCTTGTAGTTACTATCCACAACCTCCTACCATTATTTTTAAGTGCCTAATATATTACACACTACTACTCCATGGGTATAATATCCCAATTTACTACCAATGAGAATGTTAACATTTGGACTGCCACCTTGTGACAAGACCCAACTGTACTTGCCTGTCACTGCTGACAGACCCCTCATTTCCAGACAGTCAGCAAATGACCGAGCTCTAAATCCCCATTTTTGCTGGCTTCCTAGAGCAGTCCTGGAAACAACAATCACAGATTAAGTTCTGAAACAGCTTGATATGCAGGCATTTATTTGGGATCAACTCTTATAGAAGGGAAGCGGAGGGAGCAGGATTGGCAGATGGAGAAGTTGAACCTTGATGTGAACCCAACTTAGCCTCAGCGAACCACACAGGGAGCTCTGGAGTGCTCACAGTCCTTCGTTCCATGGTGGGCACAATGCTCACGTAGATCAGTCAGTGCACTTGGGCAAGGTGACTCACTGCCATTGAGGCAAACCTTGAAGAAGAAGACGTCTGGAGTCCTTCTGCTAACCTCACTGTCCCCAGACAGGCAGAAAGTCCCTCCTTGAAAGAAAGTCTGAGTGGCCCATCTCTGTGTCTAAATCAGCCATCATCATTATCTAATTATTAACATAAGAATGGTCCATTAGCAGCCAGAGAGTAGGAAAGACCCTTTTACAAAAGCCCACTACAGAACGTGATAATCGTTTCTAAAAAATTAGACATTTAATCCTGCCCATAGAATTTATTACACAACAGGGGGATACAGATGTATGTTCAGGATAGTAGAGTCGTGAATTAGACCAATATTCCTATGTTCAAGGACATACACACAAACTGGCATACTTTATTTCTCCACCTCAGCACAGATTCTACATGTGTATGCATGATGGCAAGATAAATAGTTTCTGTCTCTGAGCCAAAAGTTGTATACAGTTTGGAAGAGTTTGGGTTTCTACAGATACATTGAGCATTTTACCTAAAATAGAATGTGATGGTCAGGTTTTAGATGACCGAGAAAAATGGTGTCACCTTCTTTAACTTCAACCATCAATAGTGTAAACCAGATGAAAATGACATTCTATTCTAAATTCCTCTCACCGGTTTTGTTCAAATTCGGTACATGTTGGAAACTCCTTGTCAGATAGTACATGGGAAAGAAAGGCGCCCTGCACAAGTATCGATGCCTACCTAGTTCTCAGAAATACTAGCTCTCTTCATCTCAGCCTTTATGTTCTTATTATCTGAGTTGGTGTGAGACTCAGGTGTGAAAGAAACATAATCATTGAGCCATAACCAAAACTAATGTCTCTGTCAAGGGCCATTCTTCTAAATGATTTCAATCTAGTCAATCCATAGTCTCTTGTAGACATTTTCCTGGCCTGTTTCTAGTCTGGGGGACTACATACAGCCTAAGCATTTGGTAGGGCCAAGGAGCATCCATTTATACAGTATTGCAATAAGTTTTTATTGAGCACCTAATACTCTGAGCCAAACACTAATCTTGATCTATGGATACTGCACTAAACAAAAACAAATAAAGTCCTGGTGCTCATGATGTTTACAATCCACTGAAGAAAGATAATAAGGAAGATAAGCAGGGTAGGAAGTATCTGGCTTATGTCATCTGTCCAGGCTGGTCTTCATTTCCTTTTGGCTTTCTGTCACCATCCCCAACTTCTAGTCCCAAGTCTGAGTTTCGGTCACTGTTCAGGCAGAACTCTGTGAAGCTATTTTAATGCCACCTTTGCCTTGATAAACCATGCAGTAACTTTTATTGAACTATTCCTGATATATTGAACATGAGGAAATCTGGAATCTTGCTATATCCCCAGGTTTTCCCCAAGAGAAAAATATGGATCTGTCTGATCTCGGAATCCTCAAACATTCTAACAGGCTGCATCTGCAGGGAAGAGGGGTAGGAAGGGCTCGGGACTCACTGCCTCTGGGGGAACTCGCAGAATCTCAGCTCTCTTCTCTCTAATTCTCCTTCTCCCAGTCCAGAAAATCTCTCTTTTCTCTGGCAGCAGGGTAGCCTGGCTCTTCATCTACCTCCATTCCACTGGTTAAGTCAAGCTGCAACTCTGAGTTCTTAAACATTTCAGTTTTCGAAACTCAAAGGTACATTATTCTTTGCAATTCAAATACCTTCACTTGCAAAAATCCAAAGCACTTTCTCTGCTTTTCTGCTGTACTCTCCCTCCACCAAGGCCAAAAATGCTGCCGACTGAATCATGGGGAAAGGCAAGAGGTACAAGGAAGGGTAGGGAAGAAGGCTCAGTTATTATACTTTATTCCATGTCCTCTCAAGTCATATTTTGACTTTCCAAGAATATGCACTATTTCATCATTAATCTGGGAGCACAGATGACATTTTAAATGTCATTTACTTCCATCCAATACAGGAATCTTCAACATTTCTGCATGCCTCCTGATGGGAAATTCATGCCCTTTTTATGCACAAAATATTTAATAACCTTGATAGATGCTCCCTGTACCTTTCTAGTATACATATGGAAAAATCTATAACAACCACGTATTAATAGTAATAATAGCTAATTGATGGGATTATGAGGGATTTTTATTTTCTATTTTGACTTGTCTACATTTTCTGAACTTTTTATAATAAATATGAATCCTTTGTAGCAGCCTAGTCTACATTCACAAGTGATAGGTTGAGGGCATCAGTCTCTGGACCAATTCTAGGAGCTGAATTTACAAGAGGACAGCTGACTTTTTCTTCCACATCATGGCTTTCTGCATTCAGTCATCATGGCTCCCTAACTATTCTTTGTTTCCAAATCACACTTCTGTGGTCTCTTGGCTCCACCATGGAGGAGCCCATCACTCTGTGGGGCACTCTGTCCTTGGAGCTCTCCAGTAATGCGGTGTCTCTCTTAAAGAAGAGTAGTCACTGTAAAAAGTATCCAAAACTCAATTTTCCTCAGACAGTAAAATTAAGCATGGACAATCGAATGATGATAGCCCAGTTGCAAATGATTCCCTTTTAGCTATTCAGGGATCTTTTAAACAAGAAGACAACTTTCAAGTGAGTGCCAAAGATTTGATGTAGGTGCCTTCAGTGGGAAATGAAATAGCTATCCCCCTCACCTATGTGAAAAGGAAAAATAAAAGGGAGGCTGATGAATTCTGACTTTGCATATTGATAGTGTTCCTTTTAGTTTTTCTAACATCATAAGGCAAAGGTTTAGGTCCTGTATTTCCCACTAACATCTTGTAACTGGTGCCTTAGTCTACTCGCCCTAATTAATGCTGATGCATGCACATCCCCCAGCGTTCTGTATAACATGCTACTAGCACAGTCTAGTATTTTTAACCGCTCTACTGAATAAATTCTAGGTATAGAATAATGGGAGTCTTATAATTTTTTCCTTTGTAAAAACACTCCCAACGTGTATTTCCTAACCTTTCTCCCCCAAATCCCAGGATGGTGGTATTATCAGTGGTACTGGTAAATCAGCAGAGCTCAGGGAATAAAGTCCAAAACTTCTTCTCCTGCTGGCAGGGTCAAACCTGGATGGCTAACATCACTTTAAAGTCCAAGAAAAAACACCTAAAGGAGCCCATAGCTGAAATTCTCAAACTGTCTCACCAATAGCGCAGTTTCATTCACAATGAGAAATTAATGCTTTCAGAAGTTCAAAACACTGTGACTCTGGAGAAAAAGGTTGGGTTTTCTTCTACCTGAACACCCTTATCTTTCTAAATATATCCTTGGATGTGACTTAAATGGTAAAAAATTAAAATATGTCTCTCAAGACTTCTTGCTGACTGTCTGACTCGCTTTCCTTCCAAGTCTTCCTCAGGCCCCACTTTTGGGAAGCCCTTGAGTTCAAATGCAAAATATTTGAATATTAGTTATTCGATAAAGGAAACATCTACATCCCAGAGTAATAACAATCTTCATCTTAATCTAGGTGCTATCACTTACTATGTGGCTTTGATTAAATCATTTGATCTTTCTTTAGGTTCATTTTGTTCATCTGAGAAAATGCATCTGAAAATTGTCTTTCACAACCAAAAAAGCAAAAAGTGGTTGGAGGAATATTCCTAATATGTATTAAATTACAGTGATTTAACAGCAAGGTGCTAATTTAGAATACATACAGAATTATCAACAGAGTGAGATGTACCCAGTGTGTGTGTGTGTGTGTGTGTGTGTGTGTGTGTGTGTGCGTGCAGAGAACTGAACAAATCAATGGAGAAAGGCATCACAAATCAATGGAGAATGAGCGATTTTCTCAACAAATGTTACGAGGGGATTAGCTAGCTTTTGGAGAAAAAAATTAATTTAGATGACCACCACATTTCACTCAATAAAAATATTTAAGATGAATTAGAGAATGACAAAAATGAAATCATTAAAGAAAAACGAGGAGAAAACATTGATATTTACCTGATCTCTTTAGATGGATGAATTTTATAATAACAAAATCAATGGTAGAAATTCCAAAAAAAAATAGTGCCAGGTATGACAACATAACATTTTAAATAAATAAAAGGAACAAAAAAAATCTGGGAGAATGTAAATACAACAAAAAGAATAAAATGTCATGCTTTTTAACACATAAAAAACTCACAAATGTACATATGTAAGATATTCATTGAACATTGTCTGTAATAACAAAGAATTAGAAGCAACCAAAAGCCCACCAGAAGGACATTGGTTAAAT